>JAVGVS010000057.1:1454400-1509258 GCA_032718565.1 Distichodus sexfasciatus | reverse complement strand
CGATAGTCAACTTCAAAGGCAGATTTCTCCGTTTCTCACTTGGCGTGACAGGAGAAACCCGACTCCTTTGAATGTTGATATCTCAGTCATATGTCGTCCGATTCATTCCATATAGGTATCGTTCTGAAGCTTGATTTATGCCCTTTGAAATCATGAAAACATAATAACTTTGAACTTGAACTTGAATTTTTGAAATTTTGCGACAAGCGACTGGTTTTGCCGTGGAGGGTCACATATAAGCATAAACAAAAATACACGTATGCATGCATAAACACACCCATCTGACATTTAACTAAACTGAGTACAAACAAATCCACTCACTAACGTCCCCTAATCAGAGTTCAGCTGATGTAGCTATAAACCCACAAGCACACACTTCCTCCAATCAATTCACAGTCAAGACCTCCATGCAGCACTCCCGATTTCCCCTTTACATCATTCCATTCCTGTCCAAATACGCTGTATGTGTGTGTGTGTGTGTGTGTGTGCGCAAGAGTGTGTGCGAGAGTGTGTGTGTGTGTGTGTTCTGAGCCTCAGGCACTCAGCACTCTGCCCTGTAACCTTCACACAGCTGCAGTGGGTCTGATAGCGCCCGTGCCAGTCTGTTCTCTCTCTGCTCTATCCATCCAGCCCGAGTGAATGATGGAGGGAGGGAGGGAGGGAGGGAAGGAGCGAGGGAGGGAGCATCTCAGCTGGGCAAGGGTCGAGCCTTCTTTTGTCTGCGACACACTCTCCTCCGTCACACTCTCTAAAGGCTTCACCTGAGGGTTGGAGACACACACTGTGCCAAAGTCTGTCACTCTTTATTTACGCAAAGCTACGTTTAAACGGAAGCTGTTCAAGCCACAAATGACTTAGGATTAAAAGTAGCAAACGATTCTAATAAAAGCTATGATTTTAATATAGTATAAAAACGAACTACAAGCTACAGAGAAAAATAACTAACTAAATCCGAGCTGTTTCATCCACTAACACTTGATATTAGGGATGCACGATATGGGAATTATCGGCCGATACCGATATTCGATATTTTCATGCTAATACCTGGCGATACCGTTAAATTGAGGATGGCGAAGTAGAGCGCGAGCAGAGTTGAGAGTGTAATTCAAGATATTTTGCTCACCAAAGTTCCACTGCACGCTCATATTTGTCACAAAAATAACACCATAAATCTGACATTTCTTACACAACGCCAAGCGTGAACGCACAGACGAACGAGGGCGGAGCCTTTTGAGCGTAGTGCACAACATTTTAAGAAAAAGTCACTTCCCCCCATGTGGTGTACCAAGTCAAATAGGGTGCGTGTGACAATACCTAGTGAGAGTCATTAAGCTACAACCCCAGCTATTTCCTGAGATGCATACTACCACATAGAAAAGTATGATAAGAGCGCCTAACCTACCATACTATTAAGTGCGGTAGGTGCCTTGGGACACAGCCCATGTGCGAGCTCACATTCACTAAGTGAGGAAAACATGCAATTTAGTTAGTTTTAAAGTTTTCCCACGTGTAGGCAGAACTGAGCGTGTGAAGACAAGAGATTTTGCTCGCGAACATTCCACCGGATGCTCAGAATTTCCGCGAAAAAATAACACCATACATTTTAAGACAGAAGGCACAGGTCGTATAAAATCCCACCTCAGACTTTGGACATGTCTCAACATTTTCAACGTACAATAAATGCGTACATCAAATATCAACTGAAAATATCGGACAAATCTAAGCTTCGGTCCAATGTTGATGACGTTAAAAAAAGCTTATTCTGATATGATGCCGATATTATCGGAAAATATAAAAAATATACAGCCATAAGATAAAGTTTCACTGAGGTTCTAGAGTTAGAGTGCGGCTGGATTACACCCAAAGTTACACCCAAATATGTGAGTTCTGTCCATTTCTCCTTTCAGAGTCATGCATTTTTTAAAATATGGAGACAGATTTTTGCTTTCATCTTTGCCAAGGTGGACTCCATCCTCCGACTCCATCTCACTGCTGCCAAGAGCGGAATGTGATGCAATGAGCGTGCGCCACATGGGCACGGTAGCCAATCAGATGCCATTTCTGCCAAATTAACACCAATCAGAAACACCTAGCTAAAAATACTTGTCACCGTAAAAATCTTTTGTAAACAATATAGAGTAAAAAAAAAAGTTACTTTTAAATCTACAGCAGCAAGGCTAGAACCGGAACCATAATTTTGGGGGTTATAATTTGATCAAATTTGATCCTTCCATTGAGCATTAAATTTAAGTGTGTCTCTAAAGCAGAGCTTTAATTCAAAGTTTAAGTCTTTTTCTCTGGTTCTGTCTCTCATCGATGAGCAACAGAAGCTGCTGCTGTAGGTGAGAGTGCAGAAACCCAGGCTTTATGAGCTTTATATCTCGATTCAACCCTGTGAACCATCATCAAAATGCAGCATCATAAAGATCATAAACCACGCAGCTTTACGCTGTTTTTTGGTAGATTTAACCGAGCAGCATCCTCTAAAACTGAGTATTGTCTCCGGCACAGATAAACCTCGCCTAAATGGCTTAAAGTCCTAATCTGCAATTAATCCCATTTCTGAAAGGACGTGCTCTCAGCAGAAAGGAAAAGGCTTTGTGATGGAGGAAGCAAATGACTTTTATACTTTAACTATGTTTTAGAGCCTGTACTTTTCACTTTAACTTGAGTAAAGAAGTCGAGTCAATACTTTTACTTTTACGTGTACTTTTGACACCTCTGTTGATTAGTAATAATCGGTATCGGTATCAGAGCTGAAAAACACATCGGACGACTCCTAGTTGGTAAGCTTATGGATTCAGAGACTCGTGACATTGCAGGCATTGCTGGGAGATTTCATAAATCTACGCAGGCAAAAGAGAGTAATTGGGAGAGAGAGAGAAGGAGAAAGACAGAGAGAGTCTAAAAAAAGTCTGGTGTGTTTTGACACATTGCTGTTCCTTGTCGTAGATGAATGTAAGATGCGAACAGAATTCCGCCCACTTAGATGTCCGGCCACTTCCTAGACTTTCCCGAACAGAAAATAAATATTCCTCGTAGGGATTATCAACATAAATATTTAACATTTTTCTTATAAGCATATATAATAAAATATATAGTGAAGGAGAGGTAAAATGTTATGTATTTATATTATTAGCCATTTATATAAATTTACCTGCAATTACTTCCAATCTGTTAATAATATCAACACACCAATTTATCACTCGGACTCTATTATTGTCTAGGTTGCCAGGCTACTATTTATGTTGTTAGTGTAACAGTTAGGGAGTTGACCCCGTAAGAACCCGAACCGGTAAAGGTACCACTTAATCCTTAAGCAGTGCTCCCCCGAATCCCCCGCTGCTCACTGCTCCTTCACGGATGCGTCAAACGCAGAGGTCACATTTGGTCGTGGTGCGTTGTGTACTGTGCTGTGATGTGTTCACACTGACAGATAATTCTTCACTCACTTACTGTTAGAATTAGATATGTGTGGATATAAAAAAATTCGATAAAAATACACCAGAACATCAACATATTTTCTCTAACACGTTCTGACGTGTTCATACAACATACGACATATTAATTTAAAAAAATGATCTGCAATGAGCTCTGATCGGCTGATAATATCGACACAGCAATTTATCGGTCCAGCTCAGGTGTCGAGTACTAGCTTGCCAAGCCAACATTTATATGAAAATAAGAGGGAATGAGCATTAGAATTTAGCTACCTGAAGTGGCATATGAAAATTTCTGCCTCATACAAGAAATCGGGGATTGGCGATATGGCCTAAAAATAATATCACAATATTTTTAAGCTATATCACGACACACAATATCCTCTACGCAGCAACTCGGAGCCGCTTCACAATAACGCAATCGATGTGCATCAGAAATAATATCAAGTAGAATGTTGGTTGTTATTTATCAGCTAAAATATGGGTTTTGTCTGTAATAAAGGGAAGGATTTGACTGAACTGGGGCGTTATTGTGAGTGATGGCGTTCCACATCGCGGGCGTGAATGTCCCCATCGAGTCGCGAGCGCCAACACAGCGCAGAGAAGCGAAATGCAAACGTGACGTACTTGCTGTGTGTTTAACATTCATTTACTACATTGCACGTAGAACAAGCCGATATACATAAAGTATATTCGATATATCGCCCACCTCTACAGGAAGTGTTGCTGTTATTAAGAAACAGAAAGTGAACAAACTCCAGCGTGTTGACTCACCTGTTTGATAGCATGCAGCAGCTTACCATAGGAGTAGACTATGACGAAGAAAGGGAGGATGAGACAGAAGAAAAAGAGGCAGATGATGTAGGAGACGTTGTTGGCCGTTTTGGCCGTCCAGTCCACCGAGCAGGTGGTTCCGGGCCCTTCCGGCCCATAGCGGCTCCAGCCGAAAAAAGGGGGCAGAGTCCAAACCAGGGAATAAACCCAGGACAGCAGGATGCCCAACGCCACCTTCCTATAGTTGGTGGCATCTGCCTCAGTTGGGCCCATCATGGTGCAGTATCGCTCGTACGACAGAACCGCCAAGGAGATGAGGGACACGATGCCTGCCGAGGGAAAACAAAAATAATGTTTTTAATGGTTTTAGATTAATAGGATTTAGCAGCTTCAAATATCTGAGTGTTCACTAGGGCTGGGCAGTTCATGAAAAATTAATCGACAAACTGATATTCACAATTCAGTCCTAGTGTTCACATCACTGAGGGACTCCAAAAAGGCAGCGTCCTTACTAGGGCTGGGCGATACAACCTCAAATGAATATTACCTCAGTTGCGATTAACACATGATTATTTTGGTTTGTTTTGGGGTTTTTTGTTAGTTTTTGCCTTCATAGTTCACCGACAAGGTTTGCAGTGTCAAACACACACAGACGGAGTCAGACTGGACACGGAGTCATCACCAAAAGCCCTCGATCACTACTTAATAGGGGAGTGCAAAAAAATAGAATCCTCACAAATTCATTGTGACCTTGCAATTTTGACTAATTACCACAACTTTCCCGCAATTTTTGACCAATTGAGCCATACATAAGCAAGCTTCTTACGTTTAGATGTAGGAAACGCCTCAGATTTACTTCAAAAATAACTAAATGGTTAAAGGTTAACACAAATAATAGTGATTTTGTCAGTCAGTCTACCATTATCTGAACCGCTTATTTCCTATCAAGGTCGCAGGGACCGGAGCCTATCCCAGGCACGAGGCAGGGACCAACCCTGGATAAGTGCCAACACACCAAAGGGCACATAGTGGTTTTGTTCCCTTTATTTAAATTAATTGTTAATTAATAATTATAAACGGGGAAAATCGCTTCTGCTTTCTGCAGCTTTGACTTGCTCCCGCAAATTTACTGCAACAAAACGCCTAAAAACATCGCAACTTTCAACACAATTTTGCAAAAATGGCCCGCGAAATCCTGGAGGGACTATTTTATTGATCTGCCACAGTCAAATGGGAAAAGTAACTCAAAAAATTTCATCATGATTTGTTTATTTATTGTGAATTACCTATGAATTGTGAGCCCAAGAATCGGAATCGAATCAAATCCTTTCTACATAACGTAACTGGTAATCAACAGTCTTCGTGTGAACGCTACAAAGACATGATCAAGCTAATTTGACAAGTAGTCACCGACTCTGACCAGTGTTAGCAGATAAAACAAATTTGAACATTTTTCCGATGTTCTTTTCGGTAGCCTTTGCTGACTATTGTGCAATTAAACATAACATTGAAATAACAGTCAACCAACTTTGCACATCACATATTTGGCTCAACCTCAAATAAAAGTTACTGTTATGTCGGTAACACTGACAACAAAATACCACTGCAAGGAGTGATGGCGTGTTGATGGTGTGTTAGTGGCATACCCGGTAGGGAGCTGGCCCTGTGCTCGGAAGGTCACCAGTTCTGGTACCGGACCCGTAAAAGGTACACCTGAGGTACTCATGAGCAAGGTACCGTCCCCAAGTACTGCTCCCCGGAGGCTGCCAAAAAGGCTACCCACTGCTCCTTCAAATGCAGAGGTTACATGTGGTTGTGGTGCACTGTGTGCTGAAAGCATCACCGCTATCATTTCTGCTATATGATCCTCTAGAAAATACGCCATTTACAGGCATTTGCTGTAAATTCAGGTCTGAGTCAATGTGGTGTAGTGTGTTGACAAACCTATGTACAAAGAAATGTTACAAAATACAAGCAATCTGCGGGTGATTTATGCATCTGACGAATGAAGTAAACAATCCACAAGCATGAACGATGACTGCTAAATCATTACCGAAACAACTGGGGCTTTCTTATGAAGAAATTTCAATACCATTTTTTACCTGTAGTAGGGAATTCTGACCTCACTGTGTCGTACTGATCTCTTTAATACAGATTTGGGCTTTCTCAAAGTAGGGTAAAAGTGCACCTGGACAGTCACCATTACTCGCTAAAGCTATCATTTCAGCCTCTCATACTGTGCCTAAAACACTAGATGCAGTTAGTTACGGTAACCGCAATGCGTGCAAAGAAACATCTCATTGCTTAGTAGTTGGTTAAAAGAAAAATAAAATACAGCATGTTAGGTTATTATTAGGGCTGGGTTCAAAAAAATCGATTCACCGATCAATATCGATTCTCGTTGAATTGAATCGAATCTACTCGAATCAAATCGAGAATTGAATCAGATCATGACTTTGTGAATCGGAATCAAATCGATTCAGGAAATCAGCAACGATACCCAGTCCTAGTTATTATCATTCCAGATCGATACTAATGATTACTAATATTGTGATCTTTTTAGCAATGATCCACGATAAGGGAATTATTGGCCAATGTTGATGTACAATTTTTTTTATGCTTACGTCCGCTGATACAGATACCAGTGCTGATAAACGAGGAAGGCAGAGTTGAGTCGAGCACGTAAAGACAAGATATTTTGCTTGCCAAAGTTCCACTGCGCGCTTAGAATTTGGCACAAAAATAGCACCATAACTCCGACATTTCTAACACAGCGCCAAGTCAAGCGAGCGTGAAAGCAGAGTGGAGCGAGGGCGGAGCATTTCAGATGACTTTGAACGAAGTGCACAACTTTTTATGAAAAAGTCACTTCCCCCCCATGTGGTGTACCAAGTCAAATAGGGTGTGTGTGACACAACATGTGCACTACCTAGTGCGTAGAGTCGTTAAGCCACGGCCCCGGCTATTTCCTGAGATGCATACTACTACATAGAAAAGTATGATAAGAGCGCCTTACCTACCATACTATTAAGTGCAGCAGTACGCGGCTCGGGACACAGTCCATGTGCGAGCTCACATTCACTAGGTGAGGAAAACACATTAGGAAAACTAACAATTTAGTTAAAAAAAATAGGCAAATCTAAGCATCGAACCAATGCCAAAGACATCAAAAAAAAGCAACTGTCTGCCAATTCTGATATTATCGTCCATCCCTAGTTATCAGACCACAAAGAAATTAGTGCAGTTAGTGCTTGTGGCCCATTTTTTGGAACTCTCCCTGGAACTCTTTTACATCAATTAATCAATAAACTTTTTATGAACTGGGGTTGATATGCTAACATCGGGAATCACTGCCAGCGGGGTTAGTGAACCACACAGAAACCCAGGAATCCTGGCACAAGTAAAAGCTGATGGAAGAAGCCCTGCAGCCGAAAGCACTGTCCTGACCTACTACTGAACGCCTAAAGCCTCGAGCGAGTGTTCCCACAACCTGATGGAGAAAGAGATGTGTGCACTAAGGGTGTAAATCACAGGTTTCATCACAATTACGATATTATATCAATTAAATGTACAACGATTCGATTTCTGCTGGTATCACAAAGTTTGATACGATACGATTTCGATTCCACGCGATT
Organism: Distichodus sexfasciatus; assembly: GCA_032718565.1. Lineage (NCBI taxonomy): Eukaryota > Metazoa > Chordata > Actinopteri > Characiformes > Distichodontidae > Distichodus > Distichodus sexfasciatus. Next base: position 1,501,409 of record JAVGVS010000057.1, on the reverse strand, counting down.
CAGGACTCAGCAATCGATATGCGGCGATACGCAGATTTGACATAACCACTTCTCTTAATATCAAATCCCAAAAAGCTGCTAAAATATGACTTTTTCATATTTTATATTACATTCCTATTCGCCCACATTAAAACTAGGAATGCACGTATGGGATCGGATATTGGTCTGATCACGACTCAAATAGCTGTATCGGGTGTCGGTGGCATGGAGTCGATCTGTAAATTGTTGGTTTTTCTACGTTTGGGCACACTCAATTCGTTCGACATTCGCACCTACTCCTACACACTGAAATGACAATGAGCAGAACAAGCAGCGCAACAAACTACAACTCCATAAGCTAATTATATGTGATTATACCGTTTAACTTCCTTAACAACACCAGCTCTTGCTCACAATCTCTTGTATAATATTACAGAGATGTATAATAGCGAGCGTCAACACACTAGCGATTTTATTCTGTGGCATTTACAAAGAATATAACCGTAAGGCTGAAATAAAGTCAAACTAGACAATACACAGGTGGTATAAAAGTTACATTCTTTAATAACAGAGAAATTACCTAAATTTGCATGTCTTTTTCAGTTCTGCAGTCATGTTGCTGATAGTTTTTTTTGCCGGGCATTCTGGGAAATATCTCCTACCCCTCTGTTTGGAGTGAGCCTCTGAAAAATCTGTTTGAATGGGTAGTTAGCCCTTCCCCTTCCCCTGACCCCTCGGTCTAAATGGGAAATGGAACACCCTACCCCTACGCATCAACGTGCAAAACAGAGGGGTGGGGCTAAGGGGTGAAATGGGATTCACCCCAAATCTAGGGGTAGGGCTAAGGAGGTGAATTGGGACTCTGGGCCTTGGAACGTCTAAACCACCGTCGGGAAAATTAGCAGCTCACTTTCAGACCACTACTGGAAACCACATTCTCCATGTCAGCGTGGGCAGCGTTAGCCAGAAGCAACAATGAAGACCAATTAACCTTTCGTACCGAGCCGAGCGGTCAGTCTTGCCCACGAAGCGCAGAGTAAATGCTAAAGCAATCCATCCTCCTAATAACGCTCCTTCGTGAGACCACAGTCATTATTTCATTTCAACATGGTGACTTCTACGCTCAGTGTCAAGATTAATTTACACAATTTACTTAATTTACACTTTACATACCGATTTCCTTCATGTGTCCAGGAAACAGGTTAAACAAGGGGTTAAATCACTGGAATAAACTTTCTTTCAGTTTCTTACTGTTATTTTAAGTGCAATTCTTTGTTTAATGACTGAAAGTGTTTTATGTTAACTGTTAAACTGTTATTTAATGCTACATATTTAGGCATAAATGAGTAAGTGAGAGTTTTTAGAGTGTTTATGAGTGTTTGTAATTCACATTACAGGTCGGCTGATTAGCAGTGCTGCTATTTATCATTTTTATGGCCATCGTTACCAGTTATTTTTCTAACAGCCATACTGATATAATTAATACATTTAAAAACACTATCAGCATTGAAGGCACTCCATGTTTGGCATTCTGACACCGAAGCTGGGAATGTCCCAAATTTTCAGTTTTAAGAACATTACGAAATGTTATAAAGTTAAAAATACTATAAAAGGCATTTGAATTTATACTAATTTTCCATTTTTACAGCAGACACATCGGTTCAAAATACTGATCACTGCTGATTAGTAGAAGTGTGATCTCGCGTTATTGAAACCTGACGATACTTCTTGTTGAGGTGAAATACAAAATAACATGGTTTATTGTTGTAACAAAATTCTGAGCGTGCAGTGGAATTTTCAGCAGCAAAACCTGGTGTCTGCACACGCTCAACTCCGCATTCCACTTGGTGGACAACCGATATTTGGAACCAATATGCAAAATAAAGAACATCTCTGTCAAAATGCAGATTTTTAAAAATACCAAGATCAGCTGAAACTCTCTTCTCCTTCTCGAAGCTTCACGCTGCACTCGTGTCGTGTGTGCGACAACAAGGGTTCAGCATTGATTGGCTCCTACCCGTGTAACATAGAGCCAACAAGAGACTGTTGCGGGCGGGACATTAAATGAAGCAATGGCCCCCGATAATCAGCCCAGGTGATAATCGGTCGACCCTTTTTTTTAAATAGTGTTGTCTTGTCTCATTCTCACGAACCTTATCTTGTGTACTGTTTCATCTCATGAGTTAAGTGTCTCGTCACACCCTTGCTGATGAGTAATAATCTGTAACACGTCTAAAAAAAAAAAACATATCGGTCGATCCCTCGTCTCAAAACACAAATCGCTTCTCCAGAATCAGTCATTATTTCGTTGTCGTGGGAGAACATCTGAAGAATAACTTTCAGATGGCTTTGTTTAAAGAAATGAACGTCCCATTACGACACATTACTGTTTCATTTGTCCTGGTATTCTATTGCATAATCCCACCGCGTGTCCCACAAGAGAGAGCCAGGTTTAAATAAGTGTGTGAGAAATTACATAATCCCAAAACAATAAGCAAATGGATATGAAATCTAATATTCCAGTATTAGACTCAGTAGCTAAAAGGCACCCGGGGGACGCTGGAGTTCTAAATGAGATTTGTGAAGATTTTGACTTTCCCGCCGTAAAAACAAGGTTAAAACAAGCAGGTTCTACTGGGAACCACTACGACACGCTATTAATCCAGCTCCGGGTTCAAGTACGACTTAATGGAGAGAGCGCCATCCATAGGGATACATCCACGCTTTCCATCCAAGAAGGACAAGGCACGGGATCAAAGAGGAACGAAAGAGTGAACAGAAAAAGGTGATGAGAACCAGAGCGAAACAGATGGACAATTAGAGGAGGGGTAGCAAAGCTAAATCTGCTGGGAGCTCTATTAATTATGTTCGGAGAGAGCAGAGAAAAGGAAGAGAGATTAAATGTTATTACTAGAGCCAGACTGATTTAGGACTTTTTAAGGACTTTTTAGATACTCCGAAGTCAGCACGTTATATATACTAGGAATGTACAATGACATCGGAATCGACCGATAATTGCTTTTTAAGTCATCAGTATCGGACCAATACTTACATTTGCCCGATGTTTTCTGTCAATATTTTATGACGCATTTATTGTACGTCAAAAAGGTAGCGCTTGTGCCAGGCATGTCCAAAGTCCGAGGTGGGATTTTATACAGCCTGCGTTTTCTGTCTTAAAATGTATGGCGTTATTTTGTGCCAAAATTCTGAGCACGCAGTGGAAGTTTCCCCCCTTAACTACCTGCACACGTGCAATTTTTTTTACTAGCTAAATTGGGCGTTTGCTTCATTTAGTGAATGTGAGCTTGCACAAAGGCTGTCCCCCGAGCCGCGTACTGCCGCACTTAATAGTAGGGATGCACCGATTGCAATTTTCTTGGCCGATTCCGATTACCGATTGTTTTGTAAGTGTGATCAGCCGATACCGATTTTTCCGATACCGATTTTTTTTCCCCAGATAACAGAAAATTAGAGCTGCTGCGAGTAGTCGACGACATCGACACCAAAAAATGGGGTTCAATTACTAGTTACTTTTATAATAGTGACATATAATAGTGGCAGCTCTACAGCAAATACAAACAAAAATCAAATTTTCTTTAATATAATGCTTTATTTTCCTAACAAATTTTCTTTACAAATTTAAATAAACAAAATGTAACTCGTAAAATGTAACAACTCCGGTAACTCGACGTCCGCAAAGTAACACCTACTTGGCTTGACTTTTGAGCAGAGGTGATTTATCAGATTTCTGAAGCCTGTATCCTCAACTATGGAAAACGGCTGATCATCTAGTGATCATCTTGTGATTGACTTGTGCATCTGTGTTCATGTTGAATTGGGGACAGACAAGTGGAAAAACCCTGCCCCCAAACTGCCAAAACCCGCCCCCTTTCAAACCACGCGCGGAGAAATCTCACTCGCGCAAAAAAGCCGCTCTTTGGTAATCTACTTCGCGTGCGAGAACATTTAACACATCCAGACGAAAAAAGACATTCGCGAGAGGAAAAATACAGTTCGCGCGCAATATTATCACAACCACGCACTCGAGTCTTAATTTTGTGCTCTCGAGTTTCACATTTGCATGCGTGACTCTGAAATTTACGCCCGCAAATTTTTTGCGGCAAGCCATTTTGCTCGCTCTAGTTTTGGCATTGATGTGACGCCATACTCACGCACACAAAATTCATTTTGTCGCCGCACGATGTCACCCCATTCAAAGTGAATGAAAAACGCCTCCGTTGAACGTGAACACTGCCTGAATGCGTGCGTGGCTGTGCTGCAAGTAATGCGCATGCGCAAGATCGGTTTGAAATCGGCAATACGTGTGAGCGATCGGCCGATCACTGATCAGGCCAAAAATCGTCCGATTCCGATCGCTGGCCGATCGATCGGTGCATCCCTACTTAATAGTACAGTAGGTAAGGCGCTCTTATCATACTTTTCTATGTGGTAGTATGCATGTCAGGAAATAGCCGGGGTTGTAGCTCAACGCCTCTCTCCACACTAGGTAGTGCACATGGAATGGAGTCCTATTTGACTTAGAACACTACATAGGGCGGGAAGTGACTTTTCCTTAAAATGTTGTGCACTACGCTGGAAATGCTCCGCCCTCGCTCCATTCTGCTTTTACGCTAACTTGACTTGGCGCTGTGTTACAAATGTCAGGGTTATTTTTGGGCCAAAATTCTGAGCACACATTGGAAGTTTGGCATGCAAAATATCCTATCTTTACGCTCTCAACTCGAGAGCGTAAAGTTTACGCACTCGTGCTCGACTCTGCCTTCCTCAATTATCGGCGTCGGTATCAGCATGAAAATATCGGATATCAACATCGGCCAATAATTCCCTTATCACGCATCACTACTTTGAACGATACACTGCTGCCATCGCATGGTCGCCCTCTACTGGACGATTTTACCTACAATTTGCTCATTCTGGATGAAAAAATCGGCACATCGATTTATCGCTCAGTCTCTGCCAATTTCTATGATGTTTCGCGGATCCATTTTACACAGAAACACTCACATAAAATTTATAAATCTGCACATTTTGTACTTGCAATCAAAGACCTTCAAAGCTCTCGACGTTTACCGCCAAAGACTTAGCAAATTGCACACTCACAACCATTCCAATTTATGTGTATTGACTTTCGCCTTCAGAAGGGAAGAATTAATCCTTAACAGGGTTCAGGCTGGATGACTGACCGAGAGACTACACAACGACCACTTTATAACCAACCACCGTCACCACACATCAAGTTAACAGCATATTTATTGACTCTAAAAATCTTTCTCAGTGCAGCTTTAAGGAATTGTCCTGCTGCAATTTGCCAATCACTTGTTCGATAACTTTTAGGGCAACAGATTGAATTTGATTGAGATTCTACACACCCGAAAAGTCATTAGAGTCATTAAACCTTAAAGTCATAAAGGATAGTTTCACCATCCTCTATACATGCCCATGCCATCATGTTTCACAGATGATGATGATGATGATGCTGATCTACTGGAAAAGTTCATATTTGTCCTCCATTTCCACTTTCCAACACTATGGAACAGGCTGATCAGTGTCCACAGCACTAAATCTACATAACTTTCATGCACTTTTTAATAGAGGTCGACCGATATATCGGTCAGCTGATATATCGGGCCGATATTTGGCATTTTTTACGATATCGGCATCGTCAATATCCGAGTTTAGTATGCAGATATTCAGGCATCTCTGCGGACAGCCCAGTTTTGCTGTGGTACACGTGATCCATGCTGCCGCCTCTGCAGGACCCCAGCCAGAAGTTCTGCACTCTCCTTTAGATTATTTGCACTCTCCTTTTTGTATTGTTGTTTACAATTTTATCTTGCCTCAGGAATAGTTTGTACCTTGAAAACTTTGTTTTGTTTACAAATTATTAGTCAAGTTCAAATTGTTATATATTTATTTATTGTTTAGACATTTACAGTTTTATTTATGTTATTTAGATTTATATTTATGTTTAGTCAGTGTTAAATAAACGTTAAGTTGAGAAATTTTGTGTATCCTTGTGTATTAGTGTGATATTTTACTACACAGAGGAGAAATGTCTAATTATTGGCCAAAAAAATATCGGCAGCATATATCGGCCATCGGCTGACCCTGACTTCTAAATATCGGCATCGGCTTTAGAAAAACCCATATCGGTCGACTTCTACTTTTTAAGCCAGATGTAGACGAGGCAGACACTGTAGTACGTTTGTAAGAGGATGTTACATGAGAACAGTTACAAGCATTAACTGAATTATTTCTTTCGCACCAAAAGTAACCACTTTATTTTTCCCAATATGATGTCTGCACGAAACTGTGAACGTGAACACATTCATATTCTAACATTATAGAATGAAAAAATATATATTTTCTGATTAATGTAAAATGAAGAAATAGTGAAGTTTTGGCGGGAATAAATAAGTATCAAGTAAATGGCTGTACTGTGAGTAAAACGCTGGTCATTTTTTTATTTATCAGCTTAAATATAAGTTTTGTCTGTAATAAATGGGAAGATTTAACTGAACTGAAACGTTTTAGTGAACGTTGGACTTCCCTGTAGGAGTTTACATCACGGAAAATATCATTTATGCGTCATGATTCCTCGTGGTCGAAGGTCAAGTCGCAGAGAGTGCGACGTAATGCACCGCGACGCAAAGCATCGTGCTGGGAAATGAGAGAATCGTTAAGAAGAATCGATAACGTTGGAGGTGTACAATTAAGATGGAACCGGTTCTGAGTCGGAACCGGCTGACGATTCCCACCCTACTATTAAGAGAATAACTGTCTTACATCGTTATTCTATTCTATACATTCTGAATGTCAGTTTGGATTCATTCTTAATAAACTTCCCAGCAGTTTGGGTCAGCTGATAGCGTAAAGCTTAGGGAGTTGGCCATGTGATTAGATGGTCTGCTTGCTGTTCAAGTCCCAGACCGGTAAAGGTACCACTGAGGTACTCATGAGCATGGTGCTGTCCCCAAGCGCTGCCAAAAACAGCTGCCCACTTCTCTTTCACAGATGGGTCAAATGCGGAGATCACATGTTGTAGTGCACTGTGTGCTGTGTTCACAATTACAAATAATCAATCACTTCAATCTTGTTAAATCCTCGGTGGTCTTTCTAACGCGCTCTTTAACTTCCTAGCCTCGCGACTGCCAGCACTGGCACACCTTTGATCCTGGTGTACAGAACGAGCAGCTGCAGACATCATATGCAAACTAATGTCTAGAATCAACTCTAGTCTAGACTGTGCGTTTGCACATTTATGCATGCACTATGAATCAAGGACACATCTGGCCAAGAAACAGCTGAGCTGGCAGCGCTCCACATAAATTTGTACAGCCATGTCTCCCCAAAATGGAAATATTGTGTTCAAGAGCCTTGTCATTTCTACATAGCACAACTTATATGGATTTACAAACTTGCTGACATGCTCCAGTAATTGTTTTGTTCCAGAAATGATTTCCATAATGAAACTACAGTGCTGTGCAGCCACCTCAAGTCTGGAGCCACCTCTCATTTCTTTATACTCTGCTATAAAAAAATAAACCAATAGGTACTAGGGGTGCACCGATCCAACTTTTTCAGTTCCGATGCCGATGCCGGTACTTGTGCGTTTTAACCTTTACAGCTCTAAGAGAATTTGGGGTGTTTTTCTATTCCTTTGTTTTTAGGCTTATTCTAGTGTGTGTGTAGACGTTAGCCATACATGCCTTATGTTGTTGTGTTTAGGACGTCCTGCACTACTCAGATTTGTCATAGTTTGATGTGTAAATGCTGACAGTCTTTAAATCAGTCCATTTCTGATGGAAAATAACTTGCGTCAGTAGAATTTTCATTTCTTTTAGTATGCAAGTGCTGGAACTGTAGATATAACTACTAGACATAGTAAGAACAGTGGCTGTTTTACTGGCTTGCAGAGTTATTATCATGTAGAGATATTCTGACTTAATACTGTACAGAAAATTAAGGTTAGTGCCAGGTAGAAACACTTCTTTATCCATTTGGAATTCATCTGGATATAGAATAAAATGATTTGATATCAAATAATCCATTTTCTATATTTCTTTTTACTCTCTAACATTACAGAACGTCAAAATATTTTCTGAATAATTGAAAAGAAATAAATACTGAAGTTTTGGCAAATTTTAAGCCAATCTGGACTCATTTTAGACTGTTTCTATGAGAACTGCATTTTTGACATGATGGCGTTCCACATGAGAGTCGTTTGGCATGATGGCATTCCACACAATAATCTGACGAGCGCGTGTCTTGAAATACAGACTGAAAACATCAAGTAAACGGCTGTATTGTGAGTAGAACGCTGGTTGTTTTTGTTATTTATCAGCTAAAATATAAGGTTTGTCTGTAATAAGGGGGAAGATTTGACTGAATGTTTTAGTGAACGTTGGACTTCCCTGTGAGCGATGCGCGTTAACAAACAGAGAAATCTGCTCAGTGCCACCAATACCCGATCTAGCTATCTGAGTCGTTATCAGACCGATATCTGATCCACATATCGGATCAGTGCGTCCCTAATACGTACAGTGCTTTACTGCAAATACATACAGCATGCACAAACATGTTAACAGTATCTGGAAGCAAAGACTGGCTCAAGACTTTTTCCCTGTACCGTACTGTACAATTTATTGAGCTAAATACATGGAAAGGTTGTAGATTTGTTCTAAATTAACTGCTATTAAATATATATCCACATATCATTTATAGGTTGTATGGAATTGAGGAAAATATATGTCTTTGCTATCTGCCTTAACCTTTTCATGAATGAATTATTGTCAACTACGTCAAACCCTAGGGAGGTTCGTACACTGTGAACACTGTGTATAAAATCATTAAAACTGTCACTGAGAAAATGAGAACATGCAGAAAACAATAATACAGCATTTGTTCAACCCTAGAAAAATGCTTATCAACGTAACTTTCGTCATATATGAACTCCAATTAAAACGAGTTCTCTCTCAGGATGAAAACACTCATTAACACGGGTGAAGGAAACACGCTGAACAATACTGTATGTCAGGTGCACTCTATAGTTTGTAGAGAACTGTGTTATTTGATGTAACCACAAATCCTATAACAAAGCAAGCACAGCAAATCTGGATACAAATCTACTGCCTTTTTATATTATCACAGAAAAAGGCACTAAAAAATCTACTAGACTGTAATTGCTCTTTGACTGGCTGCCAAAAGATCATATCACAGACACTTTGAACTTCATCTGGACCAGATGATGGCAGACAGTCCATTTGTTTCAATATATTATTCTATGCACTCATAATTACAGCTTCTGCTCCAGTATTCAAAGGATAACTCAAAAATGTAAATACCTAGTAGATTCAAATGTGCAAGACAAGTCTTTTATAATCATCTTATGCACTTATCTGACATTTCACTAACATTTCCAGACAGATTTAATATGCAATACTCCTACAAATTAAGGAGTTCAAAAATCGGTTCCCTGGAGTGATGCCATAAAACCATTTTTCCATAAAGAACCTCTTTTATGAGGTGCCCCAAAGCACCTTCCACATTATTTAAAGATTCTACAGCAATTACAGCACCTTCTCCCCTCGAAGGAAAAATCAGGAACAATTTATGAGTGCTGGATACAAGACAAATGCATGCCTTATTCGCAATTTCGAAGAAGAGCTGTAACGCGATAATGATGAGTAAGTATTCACGAAAAAGTTCAGTAAAAGGTGCACACACAAATTTCGTATGCGTTTGCATTTACTTTTGCATGTAAGTTGCATATGCACACATGCAGCTCATTTGCACCACAAATGGCACATGTGCACAAAAAGCGCAAATGAACATGAGCACAAAAGTGTACATCTATGAATTAACAAAAAGGAACCGATGCCCCATATGCACAAAAAGTGCAAATACATATATTCACAAAAAGGGCGCAGATGCACATATGCACAAAAATGTAAAAATGCATGCTCAAGAAAATGCGTAAAAGCACGGCTTAATTTAAGCATATAAGCACAACACAACGCAAAGCACGTCGATACAAGGAACACATACAAATGCACAATTACACAAAAAGTGTATATGCATATGTTCACAAAAAGGAGCAGAAGCATTTACTCAGAAAAAGTGCTCGTGCATATATTCAAAAAAGCACAAATGTACATGTATATATTCACATTAAGGTAAAATTGACATATGCACAAAACGCGCAAATGCATATACTCACGAAAAGGCGCAAAAGCACCAATACACGGCATATTATGCATATAAGCACAAAAACACAATGCAAAGCGCGTCGGAAACACATAAAAGCACAAATACAAATGCACAAAAAGCGCACACGCATATTAGGCACAAATGCACCTATGCACGGCAGCGTGTGTTCGCATATATGCACCAAAACGCGTATGCACGTCTGCAAAAACATCCCCAAACGCACAGAAAAACACATATGCTTGCATACAACACAAACACAACTGTAAAACATGATTTTTTTTGCTCCAGTTCTACTCACCAAACAGCGTATTGGCGAATCCGTACCACACGCATCCTCCCGCACCGATCAGCCAGCGTCCCTGCGTGCTGGCGGCGAAGCTGAACGGCGTCCCGAGCACACACACCATCAGATCGCTGAGAGAAATGTTGACCAGCAGCAGGTTGATGGGGGAACGCAGCACCTTGTAGCGGCAGAACAGCACCAGCACCAGCAGGTTGTTGATGAAGCCGAAGGTGCCGATGAAGCCCAAACACACCGCCACCACCGCGTGTCCGACCGGACCCAAGCGACTCTCGCTCCGCACCTCCGCCGGACACGAACCGCAGGCGCCCAGACTCTGATTCGACACCAGCATGGCATCAAAAAAACAGCCCCCAAAAAATTCAGAAATAAACTTTGTGGCTCCTTCACCTGACGTGGGGCACAAACCGGGTCATTAGTGCATTTGTGAAGGTTTTGCAGTGAAATGCACGCCGTCCACAACGCGGTGCCTGATATATAGTATATATATTTCAAATAAGTCCAAAATGCTAGTTTTTACAACGTCACAAACACAAATGCAGAAGAAACTTAGTTTGAAGGTTCATTGGAGTGTTTGAGGGGAGGAAGAGAAGAAAAGTTTGGGCTTGTTTTTGCTCCACCATGTGGCGGCTGGAATCTTCTGGCGAATGAGGTGTTTAGTGTGTGTTGGAGAGATTAGGTCTCTGTGAAGACTTTATGTTGTCTCCTAACAGATAAGAAAACCTGAGATTTGTCATTTTTATACATATATATATATATATATATATATATATATATATATATATATATATATATATATATATATTATATATATATATATATATATGCATGCATCTAAGCAGGCTTTCAAATCTTTGTGAGGATTCTATGTTGCCCCCTAAAAGAATAAAAACCTGAGATTTGTCATAATATGGAGATTTGTGAAGACATTTCAGCTTTTATAGAAAAGTATCTGACAAAACTAAGGTATATCTGTAGAATCATTACAATATTTTTCTTTAAAGTCAGACTACAACAAAGACCTGAAGACGTGTGGCCTCTACGTCTTTTTGAGGACTTTGTTATCCCCTAAAAATAAGAAATTGAGATTTAAGATGTTTGTGGTGTTGTGAGGACAGAAAAGTTAATTCATTCATCCACTGATTTCTTCATTATGAATGAATGAACTTTTCTGTCCTCACAAATCCACAGAAATCTGACACATCTTAGGTTTTCTTATCTTTTAAGGGACAATATAAAGTCCTTAAAAAGATCTGAGTTTCAGGTTGTATATTTTTTTTAAAACAGCGTAATTGTTAGGGAGTTCACCCTGAAGGCCGCCAATTTTAATCAGTAAAGATACCGCTGAGGTACTCATGAGGAAGTTACCGTCCCCAAGGACTGCTCCCCAGGTGCTGCCCACTGCTCCTACATGGATGGGTCAAATGCACAGGTCACGATTTCTTTGTGGTGCACTGTGTGTTGTGCTATGTTCACAATAACAAATAACCACTCACTTACTACCTGTATATTAGATGTAGCCGTAGTATTATTTACCTCTAGTCATTATGGGAGTCTAAGGTACATACGTCATGAAGACACAAACACAGCAGGATGTGTGTGGGTGTTTTGTGTTCCCACGAGGGCTGCATGCCACCATCAATATCGCTAGTTGGACCACACACATGCAAACACACTTGCTTTATTTGTGTGGACTCTACATAGACTCCAATAATGATCTAATGTAAATAAGGTACTGTGACACCTATGATTTCATTTGCCTTACCTGACATTGACTTTTGCACGTGCACACACTGAGATAAATTGTGCAGCTCTTGGTCCAAAGCTGTCCTCCTTATCGGCTGATGTATGATGGCTGCTATCTGCAGAAAGGAGAGATTTAGTGGATGTGAAGACGACAAATCAGATAGTTGGTGTCCTTTGTAATGGATAACACTTAATGTTCGTTATTCTCAGTTCATGAATTTCTAAATTCCAACTTTATGCTGGTCAGCATTGTTTATGGTTTATGGTCGTTGTTGCTAAGTTACGAAAAGCGCCATCGAGCACTTCTGTGTTCGTGTTTCTTTGAGATCGCTAGTTTAGCCGACAAGGTGGAGAGAAATTAGCATTAATGGCAGCGTTTGAAATAGATTCTCACATCTTCGAGACAAGACTGGATGCATGAAGTCTTCTCCAGCTGCCCTGCTCCTTCCTCGATTTTGATTGGCTAGCAAGAGACAAGTGACATTGACGAGCGCAGCATTGTTCTAAAAGTAGAACAGATTTTAACTTGAAGCGCTATGAGCGCTGCGACAAAAAAACATCTCCACCAGCTGAAGGTGCTAACCGCTCTGAACGTTGAAGCTCACAGGATTTGTATTAAAAATAGGCGCTGTCATCTGTTAAAAAAAAACATGTTTGGTGAACACACCACAACACAGCACAAAGTGCACCACAACAAAATGTGACTTCTGTATTTGACCCATCTGTGAAGAAGCTGTATGCGGGAACAGTACTTGGGGATAGTACCTTGCTCATGAGTACCTCAGTGGTACCTTTACTGGTCCAGGACTTGAACTGGTGCACTTCTGATCATGGGGTGAACTCCCTAATCGTTACACTACAAAACTGCCCCTTCTCCAGTTCCCTATGTTTGTTCAAGAATATTGTGCATATATCAAGATGTCAGTTAATAGCTTTTTGTGAACTTTTTGAAAAACTTTTTGAGTAAAAGTTTTCAAACAACCTGCCACAACCCTCAAACAACCTGCAGCTATTCAAGAAAATATGAAGACATGAGGGTTGGCTCAAGCTGTACTGCACCAGTCCACTCACCACGCATTAGCTAATGTGCTGAAGGGGCAGCAGAGAATTTTCCATAAGATGACTAGGAGATGAAATTTGATGGGCGATGGTGGCTGATTTTGGCAGCACATTGAGGTTCCAGCTCTAGAAAGGGATCTTTTTTATGAGCTCAGTAAATCAGGAACTTGCTTTTATATTCCATCTAAAGGAAGGCACCATTTTTACAACTGTAGTGTTCTCTTCACTGCACCACATGATAGCACCCCCTATTGGATCCACCAACACCTATAACAGCAGCAAGCAGTTAAATAAGCTTGTCGCTCGTCCAAAATACTCACCAGCACAAATCCTACTTAGCTTCAGATGGATGACCAAGTCTGAACTACAGCATGCATGGTTGCTGGTTTGGAGTTTTAGGGGGGATTCTTTGATGTGGAAAAGAACCTCTTAAAAATTTGGGGCACCGACCAAAAATGGTTCATCCATCCATTAAAAATTCTTTATGAAACCAAAATAGCTTTCTCAGGCATCCCTCCAAATAACCCTTTCATCCCCTATATTTTAAAGAGTGCTCTCCAGAGCTTGTGCTCTTTAAACAGTCTGACAAGATGGATTTTTCTCACCCCCGCTTACACCTCTACACTGCACACAAGGAACCTTTCCACGTTCACCCCCAGGCTCCCTGTTTGACGTGTTGTGAACTGTAAAGGGTGTAGGAAATGTTAAAGCTTTCGGGTGCCTCAGTAAAATCCCTATAGGAAACATCACAGGTTGTAGTATGATTCCCCAGTCCAAACAGCGTAGTTGTGTGAGATAATACTTGTGTTTTCAGTATCATTACATCTGAATTTGGTGGGCAGTAATTTGTCGGAAGAAGTAATCGAATGAATTACACTTGATTTGTTAACCAGTCATCAGTAATATACTCCTTTGAACCCACAGAAATGGCAGAAATAAGATATGTTTTGTCTCCTAAAGTCACAAACCCTCAGTTCATTTAGCCACAAGTGTGGCTACTGTGCTGGGTGCTGTCCGAGGTGCTGACTTATACTTCTGGCCTTTGTGTTTCACAATATAGTCAAGTTCAACCCCATTATATAACTTAATTTTACCTTCAGTAAAGTCATAGTCTATTGAACATTTTTAAAGTGTAATGAAATAGTTATTTTCCCTGGTAACTAGTTACTTTTGTAACGCTGTAACTCAATTACTTTTTGGGAGAAGTAACTAGTAACTATAACTAATTACTTTTTTAAAGTAACGTGCCTAACGTTGGTGTGGACTAAGTAGTTCAGATAATAAATGACTCTTCAACATTTGAGATGTTGGTAGCGTAAGGGTTAGGGATTTGGCCCCGTGATCGGAAAGTCGTCGGTTCAAGTCCTGGACGGGTCAAGGTACCATCCTTGGTACCGTCCCTGGTGCCAAAAATAATGATGGGTCAAATGCAGAGATCACATTTCGTTGTGGTGCACTGTGTGCTGCGTTCACAATGACAAAGAATCACTCACTTATTCACTCTCTCATTGTGTCCAGTAGCCTTTATGCTTTGTGCTTTGTGTATAAGTGTTGGATGTTTGCTGAAATGGCCCTAACCCCAAAAGTTCCTTGTCCCACTGATTATAATGCATCCGACGTGATGTGTTGAGAAGGCTTTTACGATTTCAAAAGAGTTCTGCGTCTCAAAAACACCTCCATCCAATAACTCTCTTATTTTCCATTTCTTGGACACGACCTGTGCTCTGAATCACAAGTGTTGCTGTTTTCTCAGATTTACTGTTCGCTGTGGACACACGGGTTAAACGTGATTCGCATCAGGATGTGTTCTGATACTTCTCAATTCTCTTTGTCTTTTCCTCTGAGTTTTGCCATAAAAATCTATGAAAGGCATCAATAGGTTTTGAATGGAAATGAAGGAAACATGAAAGAACCGACTCTGATGGAGGCAGAGGCTGAAAACGTCAGGCCTCAATACTGATCATCTGAATGAAAGATGTTGGTTTTGAAACAATTTCCAACATTTCTCCTACGAGTTGGCGACCGACCTAAGGGACACAACAATAGGAATTTTGATAGAATACTTGCTTCTGGACACAGAGATCTTACCCTTAGTTTCTCCAGGGACACTTGAGCTAAAATTTGGAAGTGAGTGATTATTTGTCATTGTGAACACACACAGTGCATCACAACATATTGTGAGCTCTGTATTTCAGCCATCAGTGAAGGGACAGTGGGCAACTGACGTGCAGGATGGTGTTTTGCATATGAGTACCTCAGTGATACCTTTACTGGTCTGGAACTTGAACCGGCAACCCTGTGAGCACAACCCCCTAACCGCTACGCTACCAACTGCCTGGAAACGGAAGTCACAAGCACCTAAATGCTGTAAATGTTGAAAGTCTCACTTTTCTGATATTCGAAAGTCATAATATAGCCATTATGTCTCCCTTTAATGAACGTTGTACCGAGTGATACTAAAGCCTTTTGGATTAGAAGTGAAATGTTCAAGAACCTGAATGAAGTTCAGTTGCTCTCGACACAAGCCCTCAAGACTACCTTGTCCCAGATGACTGAGAACCTACGCTGAGATTTAATGAAGGTTGAACACTGATGAGCAAGAAAATCACAATTTGGTTTTTGAAATCGGATTGATGTGAAGTGTTTTTAACTTAACGATTGTCTAAAATAATAATGACGATCACTCAGCTAATTACAACATTCATATTTAAGGCATCCAGAGTGACTCCCATTTCCTAATTTTAGGGACAGTTTCCCTGGAGCAACTTGGGGTTAAGGGTCTTGCTCAGGGACCCATTGATGTTATGGCTGAATAGAGGTGTGAACCTTCACTGGTCTCACGATTCGACTCAATAATGTTTATCATGTCAACAATTCAGTTTTCAACATTACTTCACATTGTGCGAGGATCGGGCAGCCATAGTTACTACGTGATGTTTTTTTAAACTAGAAGGTTTATGAAAATCGCCCAGCAGGGTTTTCAACTAGTTTTGTTCCAGGGACCGCCACTCAGACTAAGCAGTAGTCTGCTGATGTCCACTCTGTGTGACTTCACTGGATTCCATGTCACGGAGCACTGTTTGAAACCCCCCCCGATATAATGGATTAGGGTCTGGATTTCAACCCACGACCTCTTGGTGACCTCGAGGTGAGTATCCTAACCACTAGCCCACCACCACCCAAGTACAAGCACTACGACGCTATTAACCTCGCTACTTTCATCAGTAGCTTGTCAGTAGCGAATCTGTTTTTAAAATGTTATAGCTTTTAAAGTAAATAAACTAGTTTTTTTCCCCAAACTGTAAAGTCAAAACTCTACATCGCTACAGAAGAAGGGAAAATTCTGTCTTTACAAAAAATGTTTTCAACTACCAGGTGTTTCTGATTGGTGTTAAATTGACAAAAGTGCCTGATAGACTACCATAGCCACACACGGCACACGCTTATTCTGTCATAGTGCGCTCTTGGCAGCTGCGAGATGGAGTTGGAGGATGGTGGAGGCCAGAGTCCGTAGCTGTGATATAACATCAGTGTAGTTTATCGCTTCTTCTCTGTAAACTACTATATTAAAACAGTAGCTTGACTATACCTTAGTTACTTTTAATCATGGTTTGAAAACCTACTGTTTTTAATAGCAGCTTTCCCAACACTGATGACAATGATGAAAGACGCTACACGATCCGAAACCTCATTTCAACATCTCACATGAAGTAAGTCTACATGAGCTACAGATGTCGATATTTCAGAGAAAGCCTTTGGAGTTTTGGTGTTGCCTTTTTTTGCGAAAAAGAGCAGCACGTTGGCTAGAGAGACACTCGCGCTCTGAGATTTGGATCTGTAGCCTACTTCATAACTAGGCCAAGAGGCTCGCCAGTATCCCACTACCATCCGCAAACGGCTGGAAATAGCTCGACCGATTTCACACGCCGCTGTAACAGGCGACGGACCGAAAAAAACCCAACAACCTCCTCCACCGTGGCGTCCCGGTGTGGTTAATTAAACCAGGCGGCGTCAACGATCAAATTAGCTCATCACGAGGCGCCCGTGTCACTCGAACAAGAAAGAGGTGACAATCTGCCGGCAGTGATGCCTACTTACAGGCTGGGAGATTGGTATTACTAAATTGTTGTCTTCTGTCACGAGGCGCAGAAATTAGACACCAAAGTTTGAAGTTTCCAAATGCGTTTTGAAAACGAGATATTAGAGCAGAATTAGCTTGTCACCAAAAATAGGTTAGGTTTTGGTCTGTACTAAGTTTAAAACTTGTCATGTTTTAAAGATAACAAAGTATAAAGCATCAATCGGAGACATTTAGAGGTTCTTCTGCTCATACATTTAGATTTGGCTTCAGGAAAGATTTGGGAAATTTCTTTAATTCGATTATCTTTTGGGACATGCGAGGAAGTGGTGCAACTCTTGGATCCTGAGATGCAAGAGTTACAATCTGTGAGTTTAAATCACTCTGAGTTTCCAAACTTGGCAAAGGAATAGACACTAGAGCTGTAATATTCGGTTCCTTTTCAGGATTCGGTTCCCTCTGAGTCACTCAGTAAACTGATCCGGGTGTGCGAGTCACTTGTTTTTCATAGAGGAAAGTAGATGTGGCTTGTGATGAGAATGAAAGCACTTCCAAATAAATAACAAAGTATCAAGGCTACTGACAGACAACCCACTTGTGTGAGCGTTTTAGATTGGGCTGCATGTTTCCGGCTCCAGAGGAAGTTAACCGACAGATTCACTCATGAATGTCCTTGCTTTGTGGCACGCTACTGATTCGACTGACACGAGTCGCGTAGTCTACAGTGAGGATTCAACTCTGCAGGAAGTTCTTAGGATCCTTCTTTTGACTGGTGGTGGTGCAAACGAAGTGTAAGTTATGACATTTTTAGCAGCTACACTTGCTACTATGGCTGTACTGATCTTGTAATGAGTTTGAAATGATTATAAGAGGTATGTACGTGATGGGGTTTATACTGTAGTCATGGTGTAGTTAGAACTCGATGGATTCAGGTTAATGGAGACCTCAGAATCGTGACTCGTGAGTTTTTTTAATGGATCCGGTGAGTCGCCCTGGTGGGTCATGAATCGCCCGACTCTAATAGATACACAAAGAAGCAAAATGCAAGGCTGTAGCTGCTGCTTAAAGACCAACATTAACTGAATGTTATTCTCTGTTGTTTATGGCCAAACTTTTGAGATTTTAATCATGAACCGTCTATGCAAGACTGAATAATTTTGTTTACTTCTCTGTTTTCTCATCTGGACATTCATCGAGTTGTTTAAGCCGCCCGATTAGCATTCTTGTGATATATTGGTTATGTCACCGGTTATAGCTTCCACAAAGTCTAATATTTTGCTGTGAGTGTCTACAATAACAAGCTTTTCTGAAAGGTCTGGGTCTATTTGTGTGTGTGTGTTTGTGCTGATATATAAAGCTGAGAGGCTGGCCGAGAGGACGTGGCCCTGGATGTTTAATTTATCAGTGATTTAGATGGCGCTTTGTGTCCCACAATAATGGCAGAGGGGGCTTCGCACAGCCATAATAAAGAGGCCAGTGCAGGCTGACAGCTAATACCAGCCAAATGTTCCGAGTCTCCCGTATAATGACGAGGAGCCAGGCACCGGAGGGAGTTTTGCCACTGCCAGGGAAAATTGAGACGGGGAAACGTGCAGGACCTTAATGAAGCTACGCTACACCAGAGACTCTAGACTCAACCAACACAGTCCACTAGCGGCAAAATGTTGTTTTGCCCTAACAAAAGTTGATGTCACACCCATATGTACGTGTAAAATTATTTCTCCAAAATTAGTTGTTTAAACATTCCTGTCTCTAATCCTGCAGCGCTAAAACCATCCGGGACACAGAGATTGCGAGTGAGAGCTGGTGTTGTTAAAGAAATTAAACCATATAATCGTGTAATTTGCTTTTGGGGTTGTAGTGTGTTGCGTTGCGTTGCTTGTTCTGCGTATTGTCATATCAATATGTAGGAATTAGTGTGAATGGTACTTGGTAATCGCAGGCCACTGGACATATATTAAGTTGAATTACCTCAGGATTTTGAAGTTGTCCTGCCATTCGGCTTATTAGATAAAACAAAACAGGTAATTTTTTTTTAACAGTGATGTCTCATGTGGTGCTTAGACCCTGTTTTTACTACGTTATTAATTAAAACTCAACATTTTGCCGAGCTTTTACACATGATGATGTGAAATGTCTCATCTGCACTTTGGTGTTGCAGTTTGGTTTTCATGCATGGTAATGGGACACAATGAAAACCCAATGTTGTGTTAATCAATTCCCTGTCACAGAGTTGAAAGCTTTTGTGTAATCCATCAAATTAGCGCTGACACGATGAGCTCCCATTTCGCTTGTGGTGCAATACGTTTCCTCCCTCCATCATGAAGAATTTGCACAACCACACTCTTGTACGCAGTGGGAGAGTTGCATGAAATTAGTGTATATGAGCGGAGTATGAATTACGCCTCCTCAATCGGGGGGTTGGACTTTATGAGGTCAAGTCTTTCAAAAGTCATAAGCAGCTATAACATTTACACACACGACTCCCACATCGCACGGCGTAACGTGTTCGGGTTCGGTTTATTAATGAAGAAATGAGAATGAAAAGTTCATCAGGAAAACGTGAATGATGGATTTTAGCTCAGCAAAATGAGCGCCTGATTTAACTCAAGAACTATCCATCTATCAATCTTAGCTGAGTAACTAACGTTGTCTGAAGCAGCCTCTGGAAAACAATGGTGAATAATTCAACTTCTAGACGTTAGCTTGCATCCGTAGAACAAACGCTTACAACAAGAAAATGAAGGTTGTAAAGGTGAGACTTTTGCTGCTACTTACGTTTACGTGTCAGAGCATGTGAGCAGAGCGGAGTGTGAGCGTGGAACTGAGCAGGTGGAATGAAGGAACTCAGAGCGTGAAGCAGAGTGGTCTAAAGGCCAGAGTGGTCACTTTATCTCACTCCACTCAGCTCCACTCACATGCTCTGACACACATCAAACAGCACAATGACAGACAATATCAACCAACTAGTCACTGGATGAGAATAATCAAGTCGCCATCTAAGTGACAAGTGAAAGCGAGTGATTATTTGTCATCGTGAACACACCACAGCACACAGTGCACCACAACGGAATCCGTGAAGGAGCTGCTGACATGGGCAGTGCCCGCGAATCAAAGCTTGGGGACCGTACCTTGCTCATGAGTACTTCAGTGGTACCTTAACCAGTTTGGGATTCGAACCAGTGACCTTTCGATTGCAGAGTGAAATGGTACGCTCCACATTAGTGCTGTCTGAAATCCTGGTAGGAGATTTGACTGGGTCTTGATCAGGAGACACCCCCAATAACCCACTGGGATAGTTGGTAGCAGAGCGGTAAAGGTACCTCTGAGGTACTCATGAGCAAGGTACCGTCCCCAAGCGCTGCTCCCCACTGCCCCTTCACAGATGGGTCAAATGCAGACCTCACAAGTCGTTGTGATGCACTGTGTGCTGTGCAATAATCACTTAATTCGAGGCAAAATGGCATAATGAGCGTTCAACACGTCCTCGCACGGTGTGAAGGTGCAACCTCAACGTGTTATACCACTTTCAGATCGCATTTAGTCATTATATTAAATTCTTTGATTGACATGTTTGTCTAGCGTTCAGTCTTATTTAGCAATGGTGGAGACAGTTTGCCTCGAGCAAGTTGGAGTTAAGAGGCTCAGCTGGTGCATGCTGGGACACAAACAGGCAGATTGAACCCCCAAATTCAGAATTTAGTATT
The DNA here is from genome assembly GCA_032718565.1 of Distichodus sexfasciatus. Taxonomy (NCBI): domain Eukaryota; kingdom Metazoa; phylum Chordata; class Actinopteri; order Characiformes; family Distichodontidae; genus Distichodus; species Distichodus sexfasciatus. The sequence goes on along the minus strand of JAVGVS010000057.1, from coordinate 1,480,309 downwards.
CAAACACAACACCGTCAGCTTCTGAGACCACCCGTAACCTCTGGACGAGAGCACTGGAGACTCTGGGATGTAATGATGCACACTGACTCAGTATTTATGGATGCGAAAAATGTAGGGATTATAACAATACACCAGGGCACTGAATTCAATACATCAAAACAGCTCTTTTTGTAAGTGTACACGATGGATTTCCATCGGTCAAAGGGCACATTTGAAGTAGAAGCAGACCCCATGAGATTTAAAATGCAACGAGGAGCGGGTGGACATCAGTAGGCATGGTATAGAAATTCTGGATAGCCCACTTTTGATAGCCTTCTTATTAGAATGTTGATTATGCAGCTCATCAATCAGCAGCGTAAACACACGCACAGTGAGTTCGAGCACTCGCGGCTCTCAGAAAGAGCGCTACAAGTCAGATCTTCCCCTTTACTACAGACAAAACTCTGATAACAACTGACGTTCTACTCTCAATACAGCCATTTATTGATTTATTGAGATTTTCTAGTGTTTATTCCAGGGGCGCATCCATCACACTATTGTGACGCGGGGCGGAGTGGTGCACGGGGGATAGTTCTCTCCCAGATATGCCAAAATCAGCTCATTTTATGGGCCATAATGGATCGAAATTGGCTCAAAATTACCCCAAACTTTAGTATTTCTCCATTTTCAATGGATCTGAATTTTTTCCCCATTTTGTAATAGTAGAGACTTTTGTGATTTGACTTCATCTCTGCCTTTATTTATCTTTGCATTTAATATTGTCTCTGCAAGTGTGGGTAGTGGTAACTTGGCAACCACTACTCTAACATCCAACCTACTGGATGCTAGAGATAAGATAATATTAAAATACCGTACCGTTACCGTGGGCTCACTGTACCGTTGCATCCCTGTTGTATATTTAATGAATATGCAAATGTACAGCTCTGAGCAAAAGTCTTGAGCCGCGCTTTATGTGTTATTTTACAAGAAAAATAAAGAAATGGAGCAAAGTTTCCGTATTTTTTGAAGTATGGACGCAATTTGTGATCACAGTACAGTACTGCAATATCAATGTATTCAAGCTTTTTAATCTTCTGAGGATGTTTTCACAAACCTCTCTTTATGTTGCTTAGCAAAGGTTTAATAAATATGCAAATATACGGTACTGAGCAAAAGTCTTGAGTCGTCCCTCATTTGTTTTTATGTTGCATCCAAGGAACCAGACCTTCTCCCATTTTTAATGTAGTCTTGAGGAATGTTTACATGTATGTTTGTTTTCACATGGGTACCTCATCACATATTAAATTAGACATTTAGAAAGAAACAAGGGGGTGCTCAAGACTTTTGCACTTGTAGATTCAAATCCAGCTCTATCCTACCACCAGAATTCCCAAAATTGAATCCTTGAGCAATAACATTAACCCCAAGTTACTCTACAAACTTTGTCTCTAGAATTATGTGAGTGTGGTCCATTTTTTCATTCGGGTTTTTTCCCCCCTAGATTTACATGGAGCTCAAATTTCTCCGTTTTACTGCATGGCCGCCATTCTTCACAAAGCCACCAAATTTGGCGTAATTCGAGGCCCTGCTGGCGTTTTTGCATATCTAGAGCCGTCATGACCCGTCCCTCGTCTTTTTCATCTGTCGCTTTCTCCATAGGAACCCATTCGGTTTCCCCCGTTAAGAATACATGGGAATCCAGGGACAGTGAAGTTACCACTGAGGTACTCATGTGCAAGGTACCGTCCCCAAGAACTGCTCCCCGGGCACTTGTTAGCTGCCCACTGCTCTTTCACGGATGGGTCAAATGCAGAGGTCACATTTGGCTGTGGTGCACTGTGTGCTGTGTGCTGTGTATTTGAGACTCAAAAGCTTTATTTCACCAGTTTTTTTACAGGAAAGTCTTATGCTACCGCAGACCACCTCACTGAACACAGCTCTCAATCTGTTTCCCCGCCGGTCTTTTTCTTACTGTTATCATCCCTCATTCTTTCCCCTTTCACTTCAGCACATTTCAACCAAAGTCGTCCGACTCGGCCAGTTTTCAAGTCACAGCTACAAAACTACAGCAATCACTTTGACGTTTTCCTGCAGAAATGTGTCTCTAGTTAAGAAAAGAAAATAATTCTGTACTGAACATTCTATCATTACACCGTCAGCATCCGAGACCGTCACCACACCCATACTCACATCATAAAAGCTCAGTTTGGATGATTTTTCAACTTTTACACCAGACGAGGGTAGACCGAGTGGAATAACTTTCAGCACTCCAGCTCTCAGACTTTCTTTGTGTTATTTCAGAACATTGCCTCCTTTCACAGCCATTCATGGCAACACAATAGCCTCTTTTCACCTCTTCTCTTCTCTCTTCCACCTCCAGCATCTCTCACTCGCTCTCTAAGAAGCCTGAAGGAGGGGAAAGTTAAATGAGTTTGGCTGAGACTCGTCTTGTACGATGTAGTAGAACACACTCCAACACTTCACACACACCTTCACTTTGTATGGCCTGATGGCACGGGTCTGTGTTCCCGTCCGTGTGAACTGAGTCACAACACACACTAGAAAACCTTCTGAAACTTGTACTTCTGTATAAACCCACTATTTGGGCCGTCTCACTGAAGAGGACAGCAGACGTGGACTTTTTGGTCTTTGAGACATAAGATTTTTTGATTCAGAACCAGCATATGAATCTAAGATTTGACAGTAACAGAGAAAGCAAAATTACACTTTTTTTGAGTGATGATTTGTCATTGTGAACACAGCACAGCACACAGTGCATCACAACCAAACGTGAACTCTGCATTTGACCCATTCATACATTGCATTTCTCTATAATTCTAATACAGCGGTAGCTAATTTTTCCAAATTACAAATCAGCATCGGCAGATATGAGCATGAAAAATGCTGGACATCTTCATCGTTAATTCCCATATCGTGCATCCCTACTCTAAAATTCCCTTTTGGACCAAACTGAAGCGCCTCCATGCCGTAATACACACATTTTCATAGGTTTTCCACCGCACCAGATCCCTGTTGTGGGAATTGCTCATTGTCAGGAGACATTACTCAATGTCAGGTGTGTTGTCAATGATGTGACTTTAACAGTTGGTTATTAAAGCTTGTCAAATCTGAGCAGGCAGAAATATACATAACACACACACACACACACACACTACATCCCACAGGTCACGGTACCCATTTTGGGAACACGATGAGCATCAGGAGAAGGAAAGCAATTACACGGGCTGTGTTGGTGCTGAAGGTGAACGCATGGAGATTGTGTAATTCGTTCGGTGTGATGGAGTTGTTCTGGAATTGATTAAAAGGGAAATGATAGGGATAAAGATGCAAATGAGGGAACACAAACACACACACACATACACACACATACACACACACACACCCTTTTATTTACCATCTTTGTGAGGTACCACTGATTACTGTAATGATTAGACAGTCGGTAGCATAACGGTTAGGGAGTTTGCGGGAAGGTTGCCAGTTCGAGACTCGGAGCGGTAAAGGTTCCACTGAGGTCACATATGCAGAGATCACTTTTATTGTGATTCACTGTCGAGGTGTGAACCTTCACTGGTCTCGCGGTCAACGATTCGATTTGATTCGATACGATATCATGATCAATCACGATGCAGGCCATAATTGTTTCCACATTACTTCACATTGCACGCAGACTGGGCAGCCGTTGCTAATGGGAGGTTCTTTTAAAACCTGAATTTTTATGCCGTAGCCAGAAATTCACCAAGCAATGTCAAGATATAATTCAGGGGTTTTCAACTGCTTTTGTCCCGGACACTACTACTTTTTACATTAAATTCATTATTCATAAATATTCCCAAGTCATCTGGAAATGTTTTGGAAAATTGTTTTTAAATTTTTTTTTTTTAAGTGATTTCAGTAGTGAAAGTGGACCACCTGCAATGCTTCCGCGGACCACTAGGGGACCCCTAGTTCACTGGGTGCATAATCACTCCCTTTTAATTTTCTCACATAAATAATATTACAACTACATCTGTCCCTAATTTTAACCTCAGCTTTTTTTATAAGTTTGGGCCTTTCGTTTACAAGTAAACAGAGTTTTAGCTCAAACAGACATGGCCCAAAGAAAAGATTTCTCATAACGCTCGATTCCGTGGATACGTGTAAACAAGTAAAATACAGTTTTCTTAAAACAATGACGTGTTTAGTGCTACTGTAAGGTCCCATATTATACATTTTACCAACATGGTGGATCAGGAAACGCTAGCAGTTCTACCTGGTGGGCGGAGCTTCTCAGATACGAGGATGGTGTTATTCAAATATCCTTTACTGTGACGTAGAAGTAGGGGAGAAATCTAAACGGCAAGGGTTAGATTCAAACATGGATCCTTCAAACATCACAGTATGCGACAGAAAATGCGTAAGTGTCAGCTGCGCAACATTTGGATCCAGTCGCTTTGGCTGATCGTTATCGGAACAGGAAGTCGTGTCATGCATTTTGTTTTTTTGAGGCTTTATGCTTCTTGTTATACTGACTCCTATAGGTTTTTCTGGAAAACAATCTGGTGTAAACAAGGTTGTTTTTTTAAACGGAGAGAGCCTTTAGTTTCTTAAATAAAAGATGGACGTTTCTATAAAATCATTTTTTCTAATGGGGACTGCTCTAGTGTCTCCACAACACCATAACAAAGGGGCAAAAGTGTTTTTTAGGGGACAGCCAGGTCCTCACAACACTCCAAATACACACACACACACAGTGCCTGGATGCACGGACCGATAAAAATAGGCAATGACTTGCACAAGTCACGCACACAGCCTAGAGTTCATTCATCTGTGGGACTCTCACTGTGCCCAGAACATCCTGCTGAGCTCAAATTTACCCCAAAATCACAAACTGCAAACTTCAGAGAGCAGTGCTATAGGACGTCTCTTTAGGGTGAAGGGTGAAGCCAGTATCGGCGGCTATGTTTTCTCTTCTCCCGGCTACGTGGCCGTATCAGGAGGATTTTTAAAAGAAGAATGTCAGGGCTCAGTTTTAATGAAGCATAGGGATCTATTTCTCGTGAATTCAGTGCAGAAATATCCACAACGACGAGTCACAGGTAAGCACTTTGGACAGCCTGATTACTGCCCCCATAGGTGAACACACCGAACTATAAATTGGGCTGCAGGGTTGGCACTAAACAGCGTCAAACCAATGCCAATGAAATGCCTCACTGAAGTCAATCAAAAACGTGTAGCTTGTTCACAGTGCGTTCGTTTTTCCAAGATTCCAACGCCCGTGTGGACGGGGCCTAACCCATTACGATTATAATAACACATTAATAATATGTGTGACGTTATTTTGTGATTTTGATGTAATGGGCACAGATGGAGATCCTTCTTTTTGATTCACAGCGTTATGTCTTACCCTCATTTTCTCCACATTTTTCTCTCAAGATCCCGAAAGTGTTGATGGTTTTTGTGTTGTATGTAGCATGATTGGAGTCTTTAACCTCTTCTCTTCTCCTCCTATCTGCGCTGTGGTCAGAAATGTCCACTCCAGCCTCACTCCTCCGGCTCGGTCTCGCGTCACGTCCTTTGGGGGGAAAATGATCAGACAAGATTCTATTACATGTCTGGAGACGAGCTGAAATTGGAGCAAATGGAGATATTTTCAGTCAGGGACAGAAGACACCAAACAGATTTCCTGATGAAGTGGAGCAGCACTGACCCGATTTCCCTTCGGAGGGAGGAGAAGTCTGTCGTGGGTCTGAGAAAGATGTCCAGTTATGTGGGCAGAGCCGACAAAAGAGCTGGTCAATCGTTGAAACCAGAAGTGGCAGCTGTGTTACATTGGGGAATATTTATAGTGTAGGATGCGAGTGGTTTCATCTCTGAAGATTTGATCAGTTTAGGGTCAAGGGGCAGATTCTGTTTCAACATAATACAGCTCACAAGATCTACACCACACACTGAGCGATGGGGGAACGGACAGAACTAACCAAAACAGATAGATGGGAAGAGAAGGGAGGAGAGAAAATTAGAAAAGAGGAAATGAGTTGAGAGAAGGAAAGAGAAGATGAGAGCAGAGGGGAGGAGAGGAGAGAACAGAAGAGAAGAAAAGAGAAGAGGAAGGGAGATGAGAAAAGTGAAGAGAAATTGAGAAAAGAGGAGATGAGATGAGAGGAGGAAAGAGGAGAGGAGATGAGAAAATGGAAGAGAAAATGAGGGAAGAGGGGATGAGATGAGATGAGAGAAGAAAAGAGAAGATGAGAGCAGAGGGGAGGAGATGAGAGAGGAGGAGAGAACAGAAGAGAAGAAAAGAGAAGAGGAGCAAAGAGAAGAGGAGAGGAGAGGAGAGGAGAGACAAGGAGAGAAGATGAGAGCAGAGGGGAGGAGATAAGAAAAGAGGAGAGAAGAGAAGAGAAGAGACAAGGAGAAAAGATGAGAGCAGGGGGAGGAGATAAGAGAAGAGGAGAGGAGGGAACAGAAGAGGAGCAAAGAGAAGAGACAAAAAGAGAAGAGAAGAGGAGAGAAGGAAAGAGGAGACGAGAAAACGGAAGATAAGAGGAGAAAAGTGGAGGACAGTACTAGAAGAGAGTGGGAGGTAGGGATAGAAGAGTAAAGGAGGAAAGGAGAACTGAGGAGAAATAAAGATAGACGAAAAGAAAAGCAAGGGAAAAGACAAGAAGAGAAGAACAGAGAGTCGGAGAAGAAAGGAGAAGAACGATGAAATGACATAACAGAAGTGTAATTTTAGGAATTTTCGGAGCGTCACGTCTTCTCCAGTTTTTTCTCCTGGCCTCTGTAGCATAATGCGCTGGACATTAAAACCTGTCGGACACTTTGAACAGAAATTTCTGCTTTAAGTCAAACCGATTGTGAGGAAGTCCAAGAGACGGCTGTTTTCTGTGTTGTTGGCAGTTACTACAGTTCACTTCACTCAAAGAAATGATTGAATTATTTCTACTTAACGAGTTTAGCAAGTAACAATGACCCAAAGAACAATGCCTGTACTTGAGTAGAGATTGTGTTCTCCCTCCACCTCGCGAATCCATCACAAGTCCAGACACGGAGGACAGGCCGTAAATGTAGAGCAGGTGTTTTCTGTCATGAAATACAAAGCGGCATCTGCGGAACGACATTCTCTTCCTCTCGCCCCTACGGATGTAGTGATGACATGTTCGGAGCAAGCCAACACATCCGTTTTCATGGCAGCATGGAGCTTCAGATAAGCAGGGTCGGGGAAAGTAAGGTGTGTGTGTGACAAAGTGTGTGGAATATATATGAGTGGGGCAGTAACTCATGGCTGCGAGGGCAGGTGTGGAGAAAGCATGGCTGATATGGCTTGTCCTTTACTTGTCAGGTATGCTAACCGTGCCCCTGCCGCGCGACCGCCGCCGCATGCTAAGTCTCCCCCCGATCTGCTAACACATCCTCACCGCGACCTCCAAAAAGTCAAAAAGCATCCCAAAGTCACAACGAGAGTCGGGGCTCAATCCCTGCTCAAAGCAAAGATGTTTTAGAATATGAGACAGAAGATTTACTGAAGATTTAAGGATCCAGTCGCTTAACAAATGCAAATGAATTTCTTCTGCTTCATAACTTCGTGAACGGTCTCCCTGGAGCAAGTCGAGATCCAGGGCCTTTCTCAGTCTCCCAGTGAAGGTAGTGTTGGAGATAAAATAGTCTTGGATTAAAACCTACAACCTTTTGGTCTGTAGCCAAGAGTTCTACATTAGTTCTGCATTAAACTTGGTCGATCTTTCATCAAACTGTCATCAAATGTGACCTCTGCATTTGACCCACTCGTGAAGGAGCAGTGGGCAGCGTTGTGGCAGTGGCCAGGGAGCAGTTCTTGAAGTAGGGGGCAGTCCTTGCTCAGGAGTACCTCAGTGGTACCTTTACCGGTCCGGAATTTGAACGGGCAATCTTCCGATCACTGGCAAACTACCAAACTTTCATTTACACTACCAACTTGTGTTACAATGGTGCGGTGGTTAGCGCTGTCGCTTCACAGCAAGAAGGTCCTGGGTCTGATCTCCGGTCAGTTGTAAGGTCTTTCTGTGTTTCCTCCTACATTCTAAAAGTACACAGTTTGTAGCGTAACGGTTAAGGCGTTCTCCCCGTGATCGGAAGGTTGCCGGTACTCACCCCAGACCGGTAAAGGTAATCAGGTACTGAGGTACTCATGAGCAGGGTACCATCCCCATGCACTGCTTCCCGGCCGCTACCCATGTCAGCTGCCCACTGCTCCTTCACAGATGGCTCAAATGCAGAAGTCACATTTGGTTGTGGTGCACTATGCACTGTGCTGTGTTCACAATGACACATAATCACTAAAATTGGTCTCATAAGGTATAAATGATTGTGTGCGTGTGAGCCCTACGTTGTGTTGGCCAAGGGCTGGGCTTCACCTCGCACCCAAACTCCCAGACCCCGATAGCTGAATGAATGAATTTTGGTGTAATTTTGCACTATGGCACACACTCAAACCTCACAATGGTAAGGTTTTTGGACAGAACTCTTGGAGCATAAATTGTAGATCGAAAAGTGTTTCTCTTTTGAAAACCTGGATGCATATTTACAGTATGTTCCTTGTTAGTGAAACCAGAAACCAAACACAAAACCAGAAACAAAATGAAGTACTTGATATGCTTCCTCATTAGTTATGGTTCAGTGTCAGTCACATGATAACGACTCAATATCAATAGCTCTTTGTTAGTCACATTATCATCTCTGAGGTGGATGTTTGAAGGCTTAAGTTCTGTTTCTTGCTGCTCAAGAAATCAATGCTCAAGGTCTCATTTTTACTTTTGATGGATATTGATTTCTTGCCGGACGTTGATGGCGGTTTTCATGCCGTAACTTCAAAATACTGTCATCTGGGGATCGTGTTGCAATTAGCGGCTACTTTCCCTCACCGCGATTCCACTGCTGCTCTGTCAGCGCGTGCAAATGGAGAAAAAACGTCTAGAGACTCGTTTTAATCAATGCAATTCACAAAGGCATTGGATCATTCCTGAATGTAAAGCAGGGTGATAAATTCTGCTAAAGCTTAAACCAATAACGAGCTGCTGACTGAGCTCTAGACAAATCCTTTCACAAAGCTACGGCAACACAAACGCCCTCTCTAAATTTTCACTTTTCATCAGCAATCGCTCTGAAGAAGAAATGATTTCTTAAAAAACACTATTTATCTAACTATCCATCTATCCATCCATCCGTCATCTATCCATCCATCTACCAACTATAAATCCATCCATCTATCCATCCATCCATCTATCCATCCATTTATCTATCTATCATTAAATCCATCGATCCATCCATCCATCTATCTACCATCCATCCATTTATCTAACTATCTATCGTTCAATCCATCAATCCATCCATCTTTCCATCCATCTATCTACCATCCATCTGTTCATCTATCCATCCATCCATCATCTGTTCTTCCATCCGTCCATCTATCTATCCATCCATCTACCATCTATAAATCCATCCATCTATCCATCCATCCATTTATCTAACCATCATTCAATCCATCCTTCCATCATTCTATCCATCCATCCCAACCATCTATCTATCTATCTATCACACTGCTAAACGCCCTAAAAGTAAATGTAAAAGGATTTTCATGTTTCTTTGGCCTTCACTCACCTTAATCTGCGACTTACGTTGCCACTCCTGCAGACTGAAGTCACCTTGTTCTACCACTACATGCCACATAGAGCTTTCTTCATCTCTCTTGTCCCTGCAGCAAACCGTGATGTCAAAACACATCTGCAGATGTTAACCCACCATCACACCTTTATGCGGCACTGCTGTCGAAGCTCATAAACTCAAGCCAGGTTTTCCCAGTGCAAATCAGCTACGTCGCTAGTATAGCCATGAGAGAGGTTTCTACACCTCTGTTAGTTAATTATATTGATCACTAGCAAAAAACATAACTTCGGACCTTGAGTAGCAATGCAGGATGGTAGGAACCGGCTACACAACATAATGTCTGGCTGTATTGAGAACAGAGCCTCACTGCAGTAGCCTTGAAGCCTCTCTAGACAAAATATTCAACTTGTTAGAAGGAAACACTTCATGCAATGCAGGACCTGTTCTCCACTGCACTGGTGCCAGCTCCCAGTTTGGAACCAAAATTTTGCTTGTCTGGAGCCAAGAGTAAGCCACACAGCTTTAAAGGGGCAGTTGGTAGTGTAACGATTAGGGAGTTGGCCCCGTGATCTGAAAGTCACCGGTTCAAGATCATGATCAAGGTACCGTCCGCAAGCACTGCTCCCCAGACGCTGCTAAAAGCTGCCCACTGCCCCTTCATGGATGGGTCCTGGGGAGCAGTGCTTGGGGATGGTACCTTGCTCATGAGTACTTCAGTGATACCTTTACCAGTCCTGGGAGTCCAACCAGCAACCTTCTGATCACGGGCCGAACTATCAACCGTTATGCTATCAACTGCCCCAGTAATAGAATGACTTCTGAAATTAATTGACTCAAAATCGTATCGTAGCAGACTCAAATTGGTGTCCATTGAATCGATATAATATCATATCGTGATGAAATGTGTGGTTCTAATTGTAGGTCCCAATACATTTTGGGATATTTGCCCAGCCCCAGTTGAAGAACAAACACTTAAAGTGAGTGATTATTTGTCTTTACGAAGGCAGCATAGCACACAGTGCATCACAAAATGTGACCTCTACATTTGACCCATCCATTAAGGGGCAGTGAGCAGCTTTTAGCAGCACCCGGGGAGAAGTGTCTGAGGACAGTACCTTGCTCATGAGTACGTTTACCGGTCCAGAACTTGAACTGGTGACCCTTCAATCATAGGGTCAACTACCTAACCATTATGCCTCCAACTGCCCCCCAAAAAACCTTTGGGAAGCTGATGGACAGGCCTGGGACAGGATCAGAACCATGCTTATGAAATATATTCATCAGTATGCAGGGGTCAAAATAACCTCAAACCCCGGGGAGAAGCAGCTGACAGCACATGGTGAGTAAACTCTTGCTTATAAAATCAGTAAATATGAACTGAAACGCGTATCATTTTTAAGAGATCCATTTCCCCTCGGCTCAGGGCTCAGGGCGGGATTTCAGGCTCACCTTTTCCACTGCGGTAAGCGGAAATTTAATTGAGTGTCACTGAGCGTTCAAGACAAAGACAGAGCAGGGAATTTCTTCCGAATTATCCATTTCATCTCGCTCGCTTTGGGCCACCGCCTCCTCGATGGCTTCTCGCTGTCCTGGAGGGAGGGGAGAAAAAAAGAATTTGCGCTAAAGGTCGTTCGTCCAGTCAGCGTGCCTGATCTGTGGGACTGAAGGGAGCCGGTCAATGTCTCCTTTCTCTTGCTGACCTAATTGCATTGTCAAACACTACTATGACAGAGTTCCACCTTGGGGCACTGAATCCTGATAACGGATTAGGTGCTGCGCTTTAATGTGAGGAAATACACAAATACTGCAGAACTGTTTATCAAATAATTCAGGTTGGAGATTTACTTTGCATTGAATCTATATGAAACGTACATTTACCAGAAATAATGGGAAGTTACGGGGGAATAATGGGGCCATGTAATGGTTAGGGAGTTAGCCCGGTGATCGGAGGGTCGCTGGTTCAAGTCCTGGCCAAAGGTATGACTGAGGTGCTCATGAGCAACGTTCTATCCTCAAGCACTGCTGTTCACGTGCTGTATGTCAGATGCCCATCGCTCTTTCACAGATGGGTCAAATGCAGAGGTCACATTTCGTTGTGGTGCACTGTGTGCCGTGCTGTGACGTGACAAATGCTAGATGCTGCTTTAAACTAGATGTGAGATGTGACAACACTTAAGAGGGGGGCGGGCAGAGAGATGAAGGAAGTGCCATATTCCCAATTCCCTTCAAAAGAGCTGTATGGATCAGTACTTATCAGTCCTGCTCCTCTTCCTCTGCTCTGCACAGATTTGGCATTTCCTCCAAAACCACCTCGATCCTACATTGCAGATGAGTTGCATCAGGTGAGCTGTGGTTGGAAACACGAATCTGTGTCCCTGTCTCAGAACGAGGAGGAATAAACGCGGCATGCAGAGGTACCACTCAAGTCGAATGGTGCGTGAAAACCCAAAACCTCTGTCCACTCCACTTCAAATCACATACATACAGTATATAATCCAATTACAGCATAAGTACATTTTTTGCCTATACACCAACATATTTATACATATGCAAATGTGTCGTATAATATTAAAAGGTTACAGCTTTTATTTAGTTCTTATCTACACTACAAGCTACAAAAATAGCTAACTACATTAAATCTTTTTGAAGTGTAGTAAGTACATGTATTAAAAAATCACATTTTAATATAAATCAGGTGTTTAAAAGTTTCAAATGTGTGGAATTGTTTATCACGACATGCTTGAAAATAAATGAATGCAAAAAGAAGAATCTCCATTAATGCTCTTTTCTAATGTAGTTTATGAAAACGAATGACTGTACCTACTAAAAAATGAATGTAAACAGAATTTTTCCCTAATATTTAATAACGGTATATTGAAAACTATGGGAACTTTCAGAAGACATTACACGTGCAAAAATTCCCTTCTCTAATAATTATGATATATAATTTCAAACTCCATAGTTTACAAATCTACATGGTTGTGTTGCCTTTATAATATCAGAAATCACTTTTTTAATATGCTTGGCATAATCACTGATTACAATTTAATGAATGAAATGAAAATGAATTAATCAAAAAATATTAAAATATGACATTAAATTATAAGCTGTATCTAAAATTGACACATTTCCATTTGAAAAAGGAACAAGGTCTTTTGTTGGTTCCCGAATTAAAATGTAACTTCATTATGCAAATAAGTGCTTAATAACATCATTAAATTACATTTCCATAAAATATAATGAAATCGTTTTTCCAGCGGGCCACACTGCGAACAGCTTTAAACTAACTCTCGGACATCTTACCCTTAATCAAAAGGACTGGTTTTGAAATAACGGTCTAATTATTTTAAGGTAAGAATGTGTAATAGCTTTAATATTTCTGCTCGAAATATATTCTAGCCTGCGAGTCCTTGTGCTTTGTGGATTTTTTTCTTTAAATAAGACATTAGCAGCACTTAACAGATCAATCATATCTTTAAGTACGAACCATCACCGTGGGGGACGAGTGGCCTTGCAGGAGTGTGATGCATTATGCAGGAGGGAGTAAAAGTGATGAAATGAGGAATATTCAGCCATTCATTCATGCATGTAGACGGATGTTCCACGAGGGCTTCCATGTAAATCACACGGCAAGGTGAGGAGAGGCATTATTCACACACTCCGAGCGGAGGACAGCTGTGTTACTGCAACGCACACACACACACACACACACACACACCCCGTTGTGTATTACTATCTTTGTGAGGTCCTTCCACAGACTCCCATAATGACTAGATGAATATAATTTTACCCCTACACCTACACCTAACCCTAACCCTAACCTTAACCTCCGTAACCAAAAGCACATCTTTTAGCTCTTTTACTTTCTCAAATAAAACATGTACATTTTCTATAGTCATTTTTCTTCATGGGGACCTCCCAAATGTCCCCAAAAAGCCCAAAAAAATGAATAAAAGTGATTTTAGGGGACAAAAAGGTTCCCACAACACCATAAATACCTGCTCCCACACACACTTATACTAAATAACTAAATCTGCTCCTACACCCAAACCATAATCACATTAACCAGTGTTGTAATACTCGAGACCGGTCTCGAGACCAGTTTTTAAGGTCTTGGTCTTGTCTTGGACTCGGCCATATTTGTACTCGGTCTTGTCATGGACTTGGACAAAGAGGACTCGGGATTTTATTTCGAGACCAGCCGAGCCCACAACACTGAGAATATTACTATTAACTTTTTAAGACCGAGTTATTCCATCCACAAAAACTGAAGTAATCACGTAAACACGCACAAATGGCATTATTCATGATATAAACACGCGATAGCGCTCGCGGCTCTGATGTGGAACGCCTTTATGTGCAAGGAGGTTATCTTCCAGAAAAGCCAAAAGCAGCTCATTTTCTAGCCAAAATTGAATTCAAAATGGCATAAAATGACAGAAAACTGCAGTACTGACCTAAAATTTCAATTGACCCTAAGTCACTAAAACAGACACTGCTCTTACTATTTCTAGTAGTTATATATACAGTTTAAGCACCTTTATAAAGCAAAAAAAAGTACAAAATTCTACAGGCGCAAGTCAGTTTTCATCAGAAATGAGCTGATTTCAAGGCAGTCAGAATTTACACATCAAACTATGACCAATCTGGGTAGTGCAGGACGTCCTGAACACAACAACATAAGGCATGTATCATCTAGACATCCATTATCATCTAGAACAACCCTAAAAACAAAGGTATAGAAAAACGTCCCAATTTTTCTTAGGTCTGTACGGGTCAATGAGTTGTTAACTCTCGAATTGGATAACCTCTCTCTTCAAGTGCAACCAACGATATTACTGCCGACCACAGTCACCCGCCCTGTTCCTTCACGCACACGAACACAGGTGAAGTCGTGGTTGTCTGGGAAAGATGTCGGGTAAATCGGCCGTTTAGCAACTAACCTCTTATCTTTGGGGTGAGTTTGGTCTTGAGGAGTGCCCTCGTAACCCTTCTACTCTACGGGAGGTTTCTGTCCTCCCTGAGCTCGCCTTAGGACACCTACGTTACGCTTTGTCAGTTGTACCGCCCCAATAAAACTCCCCACCTGCCGCTGTTTTGGTTTGTTGAGTTTAACATGTGATGTGAACAGTTTGGATAACTGCTTGCAGTGGAGCGATTTCCTTGTATGGATATGTAGGAGATGAATATTAAATAAACATGTTTAATGTTGCTTAGTGTATGTTGTTTGCTTTGTTTAGCTCTTTTGAGGGCTGCTTAGGCTTTGCATCTTCCATTTATTTGGCATGTAGTGTAAAACGTGCATTGGTCTGGTCTCGGTACACTGCAAAAAATCAGTGTCAGAAAATAAGAAAAAGAAAGGGATAATAAGAAAGAAGGTACCAGAATCAAGCAAAATTATCTGCCAATATAGTGAGAAAATTTATCTTGTAAAGATCTCCTAAAACAAGAAGAAAAATCCCTTTCCCTTTTTCCATGTTTTTAGCTTTAACATTCTTAAAATCAGCAAAGTTGTCATGAATTTCTTAACTCGTCGTGGAGAGCATGAGAACCTGTCCGTTCTCTTAATTAAATTTCTTATTTCATTTTAAGAAGTTCTTATAATCAGTAAATTTTTCTTAATAAGATAATTGTAGCCAACGTTTCTTAAAATTAGATTATTTATCTTACACATACAAGTCTAATCAAGTCAGTTATTCTTAAAATAAAAAAACAGATCTATTTTTTCTTTTTAAGATTTTCTGGCTTGTTAAGATTTCATTTTTTGCAGTGTATCGACCCGCCCTGGTATCGGCCCTTCAGGGTCTTGGTCTAGTCTCGGTCTCAACACACTCTGGTCTCGGTTAGGACTTGGTCTCGGTTTAGGTGGTCCTGACTACAACTCTAACATTAACCAAATAACATTCAACCCTAACCTTAACCCTAGTAGCCAAAAATATATTTTTTAGGTTTTCACATAAAATGTTCATTTTCCTCCACAGTGTCCCCACAAAGCCTTAAAAAGTGTACAAATCATTTTTTTCCCCTCTTTATTAAGGGACGGTCAGGTCCTCACAAACCTCTAAATACATGAGCACACACACACCTTCTATCCAAGGAGAATGAATCGTAATTCCCGAACTGCGCCGGCTGAGAGGCACTTCCATTACAGAAACATCTGGTAGTATAATCACGCTCCACATCTCCAGCTCCGCCCGGGACTCTCCTTTAAAATAAAAAATCACCTTTAATAGCATCCTGCCATCCCCAAACACACAGGTGCGGCTGATTTAGGGCGGGAGCGGCGCGTTGGGTCGTTGCCCCCGGCTTACCGTGGAGAACTGCAACATCTGACCTGTCTCGGTAGCGATGAGGAGAGTCATGAGGGCTGCTCTTCATCTCCGAAGAGGCTTTATTAAGGGGGTTTGGGAACGTGTTACTGAACTTGCTTATTTAAACGGTAGCTTTTCAAGGTACTTATGATTAAAAGAAGATACAGACAATACATGAGAGCAGAAATATTGTCAAGTTTTAACTAAGGATGCACAATAATATCAGAATCACGTCGGAATCGGCCGATAATTGCTTTTTTAAAGTCAGCAGCATCGGATTGATGCTTAGATTTGCCAGATATTTTCAGCCGATTTTTTATGATGCATTTATTGTACGTGGGAAAGGTAGCACTTGTGCCAGGTATGTCCAAAGTCTGAGGTGGGATTTTATACGGCCCGTGCCTGCTGTTAAAATGTATGGTGTTTATTTTGTTATTTGCTTTTATTTTTTTATTTTTCTGTACGTGCACGTGAAGTTGAGGCAGTGTGAAATTTTTCCAAACTAAACATTGAGTTTGCCTCACTTAGCAAATGTGAGCTCACACATGGGCTGTGTCCCGAGCCGCGTACTACTGCACTTAATAGTATGGTAGGTAAGGTGCTCTTATCATACTTTTCTATGTGGTTGTATGCATCTCAGGAAATAGCTGAGGTTGCAGCTTAACGGCTCCCTACGCACTAGGTAGTGCACATGGAGTGTCACACGCGCCCTATTTGACTTGGTACACCACATAGTGCAGGAAGTGACCTTTTCTTGAAATGTTGTGCACTACGCTGGAAATGCTCCGCCCTCGCTCCACTCTGCTTTCACGCTCGCTTGACTTGGTGCTGTATTAGAAATGTCAGAACTATGGCGTTATTTTTGGGCCAAAATTCGGAGTGCAGTGGAACTTTGGCGAGCAAAATATCTTGTCTTTACACGCTCGACTCTGCTTTCCACATTTTACGGCACTGGTAGATATAAGCATGAAAAACTTCGGATATCAGCATCGACCAATAATTCCTGTATCGTGCATCCCCACCGACAAGTTTTGCGTCAGCACTAATTTGTATTTTACTAGTATGTGTAAAGAACGGTGCAGACTCCAGTATCAGTAATTAGACTGCAGCTGTGTGACCTCTACTTCCCGCACTCTTATTTTTCCATGAGCAGTGTATAACCAGAGTGTGTGTTGTGTATTCTGCTGGAGTTCAACACCCTCTCGGCTGTGTGTCAACTTTAACCCTGACCCACTTCCCCGCTTCGGGTTTAATAAAGTTTTATCAGCCGGAGTTTCCCTGGACGAAGCTCAGAATGTGTAAAACTTTGTCGACTTTTTTGTTAAAATCAGACGTTCACAGCTGCGTTTCATAAGTCAAAACTACAGAAACGAGTTCCAGAAACTAACTCCAGCATGGTGTGTGTGTGTGAACAAGAGGGAGAAAGTAATATAGAAAGAAAGACAGGTATGTATATAGAGAAAGAGGAGGAAAGAAAGAGTGACAGATAGGAGGGAAAATGAAGAGAAAGAGGGTACAGAGAGAGAGAGAGGGAGAGAGGGAGAGAAGAAAGTAAGAGAGAAGAGAGAAGGAAGAGGGAGAGACCATAAGAAACAAGGCAAAAAAAGAGGGAGAAAGAGAGAGAGGGGGAGAAAGGAGGAAGAGAGAGGGGGATAGGGTGGAAAAAGAGACGGAGTGAGAAAGAAAAGGTGAAGAGAGAGAGAGAGAGAGAGAGAGAGAGTGAGAGAAAGAGAGAGAGAGCGAGAGAGAGAGAGAGAGAGAGTGAGATAAAGAGCGCGAGAGAGAGGGAATGAGAGAGGAGGAAGAGAGAGGGGGATAGGGTGGAAAAAGAGAGACGGAGTGAGAAAGAAAAGGTGAAGAGAGAGAGAGTGAGAGAGAGAATGCGAGAGAGAGAAGAAAGTAAGAGAGAAGAGAGAAGGAAGAGGGGGAGACCACAAGAGAGGAGGAAGAGAGAGGGGGATAGGGTGGAAAAAGAGAGACGGAGCGAGAAAGAGAAAAGGTGAAGAAAGAGAGAGAAAGAGAGAGAGAGTAAACAAATGTGAGAAAGCGTGTGAATGTTGGTGTGTGTGAGAGGCGGGAGAGAGAGGAAGATCAAGAGGTGAGAAAAAGAGAGAGAGAGAGCCTATGTGTGTGTGTCTTTCTGAGAAAGTGTGTGTGTGTGTGTGTTCTCAAGATGCTGTGTAGGTGAAAATGTTGTCAGTACAATCTCAATTTTGTGCCACACATCCTCCCTCTCCATCACACACACACACACACACACACACCTCTGCAGCGTGAGTGCAGTCGGATGATTATGACATGAGTGTGTAAGTCTCCCACACCACACAGCTCCTCAGCTCAGCTCAGCCCTAATTACTCCACCTGATTGGGAAATGTGTGTGTGTGTGTTTCCTGGAGTTAGGCCTTTTCCCTCCCGTATCCCACAGTGCACAGCAATTCATCATGATGTCAGCGCTGAGTCTTAAAGAGGCACGGGGGTTTAAAAAGCCGCCGCTCTCCAAACGAGACGATCTGGAGAACCCGAAAATAACCGCAAATCCATTAAAACGTCACCACCAAACACCCCATCTCACACGGCTACACAATGCCTTCACACACACACACGCACTAACGCGTGCAATCAGCAGCTTCGGCACTCAGCAAAAGTCTTCGTTTCTCTATATTTTGTAGGGGGCGTAACGATACATCGATCTCCAACGATACGTCACCTCAACAATCAACTTTAATGCGGAGAACTAAAATGGCATTATTTGGAAGTCCACGTCAAGTCTCAAGTCTTTGAGCTCGAGTCCAAGTCAAGTCTCAAGTCTTTGAACTCGAGTCCAAGTCAGGTCTTAAGTCTCTGAAGGGCAAGTCCTAGTCTCAAGTCTTTGAACTCGAGTCCAAGTCAAGTCTCAAGTCTTTGAAGGGCAAGTCAGAGTCAAGTTTCACGCCTTTGAGCTCGATTCCAAGTCAAGTCTTAAGTCTTTGAGCTGGAGTCCAAGTCAGGTCTCAAGTCTTTGAAGGGCAAGTCCTAGTCTCAAGTCTTTGAGCTCAAGTCACGAGTCAAGTCTCAAATCTTTGACTTCGAGTCCAAGTCTGAAGTCTTTAAAGGGCAAGTCAGAGTCAAGTTTCACGCCTTTCAGCTCGGTTCCAAGTCCAAGTCTCAAGTCTTTGAGTGTGTCCAAGTCAAATCTCTAGTCTCTGAAGGCCAAGTCAGAGTGAAGTCTTGATTCTTTTAATTAGACGTCTTCGTTACGCTCGAATGATTCATACGTACATCACTGTGTGGCCTAAGCAACAATAAACATTCTCCTAAACATAGTCAGGTACAGGAACTAGACTGAAAATCCAAAAAGTCAAACACTTTGAAAGTCCTTCAGTAAGTTGGAGAACTATTCCTCAAAAGTACAGTACATTAAAGAAAGTCTGGCTCTCTGGGAACAAAAAATGAAGAGATGAGCAGTGGCTCAAGACTTTTGCGCATTAAACCGCACTATTACCGCTCTTCAAAGGAGGAAACATTCATTACACACATTTAATGTTCTCCACCTCTTCCCCACAGGAGCCCCTGTCTCTCTCCATCTCTCTGCACTCTCTCTATATGTAGCTGAATTACTTTGTTTTATACTTAGACAAGCCTGACTCCTCATTAGAGATGGATGATACCACCTCAAAGCAATATCACGATTAATTAAACATGTAACCATGATGATGAATAATGAACGATTACTTTGTTTTGGGTTTTTTCTTTAAGGACCGTACTGCAAATATTAGGGGTGTGCAAAGAAATCAAATCAAATCAAACCGAATCTTCCTCTGTCGATTCAAAATCGATTCATATTCAGAAAAATTAATCAAATGAAATCATTTTTACAAAGTGATTTCAGTAGTGAATAGAGATGTAACCGATCCAATATGTGGATCAGTATCGGTCCGATAACGGCTCAAACGGCCGGATCGGGTATCGGTGGCATTGGGGCGTTCTATGGAGCCGATCTGTAAATGCGTGCACACTCAATTCGTTATGCATGGGAAGTGGCACTGCGGTAAAGTAGAGCTGAAATGACTGTTCCAGTAACTTGAATAATTCTATTACAAAAAATGGTCAATTTTTCTAGAATCGAAGCTTCGTTTAAGTCATTTTACTCGCTAGAGCATGCGCCGCTTGTATTTCACACGGACGCTTAAGTGACACACAACGTTTTCAGTGGCGCGATCAAGACAAGACCTGATCCCTCTGCGTGTGAAAGTATTTGTGAGATGTTCTGTGCACTGAAACAGAAGTAAATGCATAAAAACGCATAAATCACATTTTTCACGATGTAAACGCGTGCGCTGTGTTAATGACCGCGCGCATGAGCGCCATTACTCGCTAAAACGCTTCAGTTCGGTCAAAATGTCCGCTTTATTACAGACACAAACCATATTTTAGCTGATAAATAACCACAACAACCAGCGTTCTACTCACAATTCTGTCATTTATTTACATTTTCCATCGTTTATTTGGTAACGTGCGCCCAGTAGTTTTCTGCAAAAGCAGCTCATTTTGTAGGCCAAATTGTTTCAAAATGACAAATGTCAGTATTTCATTTTCAATTGATCAAATTTTTTTCAATTGTATAATGTTATAGCGTAATCTATAAGAAAGAAGAACTATTTAAATGTCTAAATGAACAAATTTTGAGAACAAATAATTTAGCATATACATGGGCATGTGTAATTATTACATTGTTTTAGTAGGAAAACAGTATTTAAATCAAGCATTTCTTTAAGCATAACAATAATCTCAGTCATGTATTCAGACATTTTAAAGCATTATTTTATGTTTAAAAAAAGACTGTGATCGGATCGGATTTGAATCAGTATCGATATCGATATCCAAATTTACAATATCGATATCGGTATCAGACATAAAAAGTGGTATCGGCCCATCTCTAGTAGTGAATCTGGATTGCATGTCAACGTCCGCCTGCAATGCCACCATGGACCAACAGGGGCAGCAGTACACCGGTTGAAAACCATGATGTAATCGATTATGGTCTGCCACTGCATCGATGCAGAATCGTCCATGTCTTCAGCGTGATGCATCGATTACGTGATTCGTTTCAACACCCCCCTTCAGAGCGGCTTCAGTTTTCTGAATTTCGGGAACTGTTTTCCCTGAGAGCAACTTGGGGTTAAGGGTCTTGTTCAGTAACCCAATGATGGTAGGATTTGAACCGACGACCTCTTGGTCCAGAGGGAATGATACTAACCACTAGACCACCACCATAATCTCACACTCTTATCCAGAGCGACTTCCTGAGCCAAATCCTTGACCCCAATGTGGCCAAGAGCCGGAGGTAGGAATCAAACCAACAACCTCTTGGTCCAGAGGCGAGTGTCTGAGTACACCACCACCACTCCATGATCTTACAGTTCTTTTTTTGTAAATGTTTTGCAGAAGAGCTGTTTTTCCTTACAGTTTTTGCCTCACTCTGCAGTGCAAAAAAATGCAAAAATAGAATGATGGAAAGTCCAAAGATGTTTACTGTGATCTGCTTACTTCAGCTACACCACCAATCCCACCAGCAGCCATAAACATGCAGCAAAAACTCCAGCTATCTGTAACCTCAAGTTTAGTTCCCGTTCCTCAGAAAACCGGAATTTTCAAATGAAATTGTGTGTAGAGTGATAAAGCAAAAAACTACTTTATAAGGCCTGTAAGGTGAATTTCATTAAGCTCAACTTGCAGAGGCTGTGGGTTATCTATTATACCACCTACTCCGTCTGTGTGCATGTGTGTTTATGTGTTCTTGTACTTGCTACTTAGTGAGAACCAAAATGAGTTTTTTAACCAGCAGAGTGAGGACATTTTTGGGAAGTGAGGACTTTTTTTAGTGCTCCTCACTTCTTTAAACTGCTTTTACAAAAAAAATTCAAGTTTATTTGCAAAACTAAAAGTGTAGAAAGATTAGCTTTTGGTTACTGAGGTTATGGTTAGTGTTATGTTTAGGGTTAGGTGTAGTAATATTTAGATACAATAATATAGAAGTCAGTGGAGGTCCTCACTACTATATAAGTACCGTACAAGGATGTGTGTGTGTGTGTGTGTGTGTGTGTCAGGATGGAAATAAGCTTAGGTCGTCTTTAACTTAGACATATTGTAAATTCCAACTTTTTAACAAGACCAGGACTCTGCTAAAGTAGAGACTATTGCAGGAGTGGACAGAATGCCATTTGGTACATCATTAATTAAGACACAACAATTAATCAGGATTGAAGACAGCAATATTTCCTGTTATCGCCTCTTTTCTCATTTACTCACTCGGTTCTACCACTTCTCCAGAGTTGTTACAGACATTCATCCATCACAAGGGCTGTAGATTGTACTTTAGCCTGATGAGGGTAACTATTGGGGTGACTGTGGTGTAGATAATAGAAGACAGTTACAAAATATTCACAACGATATGAAAGTAAAAAGTACAAGGATGCTTTAGACTAGTGTAGTGATGCTAAATAAGAGACAAAAATGACAATAACTATCACATTGCTTACGCATTCCAGAATGTAAAGTGATATAACAGTACATTATGAGTAATAATTCTACAATATTACTTATAGAGTCAATATTTAATACAATACACAGATTACTCTGGGATCAAATAAATAGGGGCAGTTGGTGGCATAACGGTAGGGTGTTTGCCCCGTAATCAGAAGGTTGCAGGTTCGAATCCAGGGCTGGTAAAGTTACCACTGAGGTACTCATGAGCAAGGTACCGTCCCCAAGCACTGCTCCCTGGGCGCTTGTTAACTGCCCACTGCTCCTTCATGGATGGGTTAAATGCAGAGGTCACATTTGGTTGTGGTGCACTGTGTGCTGTGCTGTGGTGTGTTCACAATGACAAATAATCTTTCACTTTAAATACATCTTACAATCAGGTGCTTCACTACATCACTTTCTATGCTCCACTGTTTTTCTGCATGTCCCTTACTAAATTTCTGAGTTTTATGATCTCCAATCAGTTGGAAATAATGAAAAATTAAAGGGTGAACATTAGAATTTTTCATGTGCACTAATGACAACCTCAGATTTTTCTTTAGAATCAATCTGATTGTATTTCATCTAGTTTGTCACATCATCTTTAGAGAGCTGTCCCCATGGTTGAAAGGTCATTGGTTCAAGTCCTGGACTGGTAAAAGCTGCCACGGAGGATCTCATGAGCAAGGTATCGTCCCCTAAGCACTGCTCCCCGAGCACTGCCAAAAAGCTGCTTCTTCAAGGATGGGTTAAATGCAGACGTCTTTTCTGTTGTTTTGTGGAAACTGTTCCATTGTTCCAATTTTGCGGTGCAAACCTGCTCAAGGTTGGTCCCCACCTTGCACCCATAGTTCCCGGGATAGGCTCCAGTCCCCATCGCGACCCCAGTTGGGATTAAGCGGTTTAGATAATAAATGAATGAAAGTGAGTGATTATTCATAGGATAACTCTGTATGGTTAAAGCAGTGTGCAGTGTTGTTGAGTGATAACAGCATCTGTTAAATGCCATAAAAAGTTAATGTTCCAGTAAATGTACCTGTTAAAGTTCGGGACAAACTTGGTTATGTGATTAATATATGTATAAAAAACAAGGCACTAACGCATCCCAATCCCCATAAATAAAGGATGCTATTGTGCGTATAGCAACCATGGTAACTGCATCTCCTGATCTGGTCCCTATTCCCCTCACTATCACTTTTTCATTCTCTCTATCTGTCACCCTTTTCCCCGTGTTCTTCATTATTTGTGCTATTTTCTCCAGGTGGACCTTATCCACCCATCGTCGAGGCTGCAAGCATCAGCAGCAGAAACAGAGCATGAAATGAGCAGCGTTACACTTCCAGAAAGCACAAGATGACCTGATGGTGCAGGAGATGCAGGAATGCCGTCATTACTCACAAAGAGAGACTCCGCTTCTATCTTCAGGTCATCATTCTTTCTTAACCAGGACGTGCAAAAACAACTTTCTACCAGTTTATTACAACACAAACAGATTTGTATGCTTATGTAATAACATCCAGAGCGACTTCCATTTTCCTAATTTCAGGGACAGTGTCCTTGAGAGCAATTTGGGGTTAAGGGTCCCAGTGGCGGTAGTGCCGGAGGTAGGATTCGAACCCATAACCTCTTGGCTCACGGGCGAGTATCCTAACCACTAGACCACCACCATCAAAGGCACAGCTGGGATTCGAACTCAGCATCTCCTGTTTACTAGACAGATGTTATGAACAACTAAGTCACGTCGCCACACGCGTCATATATACATTCATTATCTGAACTGCTTAATCCCTCTCAGGGTCAGGGGGACTGAAGCCTACCTCGGGAATACGGGTAAGTGGTGGGGATCAACCTTGGGCGGGTGCCAACGCACCACAGGGCACACGCACTCACACAAACACACTCACAGGCACACCTTTTACATGTGCATAATTTAATGTACATGTGCATATTATGGTAAAATACTAATAGTAATGTGGCACATTAAATTATAATGTAATGCCACATGTATATTTGATTTATATTTGATATAAAGAAGTTTGGTATATTAGTAATTTGTTTTACACATAATTATTTTGGTCATAAATTAATTTAAGCATCAAAAAAATCTGAGGAGCCACTTGGGAGCTGACAGAGCCAGATCTATTTACTGAGCTGAGCCATAAGACCCGGTCATATCTACGGCAATAATATCTAATGTCTAACATGTACAGCAAGAACAATCCTCATTGGTCGATTTAAAACATTTTGCTCTTATCTCATTGGTCGCTTTCACACTACTTATGCGTGAAAATGCGGCAACTGGTCCAGTTGAGAGGGGGGGCCCTTGCAAAACCCAAAGTTAATCGGGCGAGATCAAATACATTTTTCCTCTTATATTCGGGATCTAATGTGAACGGCTCAAAGATCTACCGGTCGAATCTTGAAACAAAGTCGGCCAAGCGCTGACCCGCTTCTGAAGAGGAGAAACGGGGGATAAAAGAGAGAAAGAGACACGATGAAGAGAGGTAGTGTGAAGTCATTTATCCGCGGTTGACAGCTGCAGAAGGGTGATGGAGAGCAGACCTCAGTGTTCCAAACCTCACACTCACCCGAGGTGTGTGAGCGAATTCGGGGGAGAGACTGCCTCCATCTGGAAAACTTCACCCCAAAACACATCTCATCCTCCACTTTGCTGGACTGACTGCTCATCTTCATCATGGCCATAAGAGAGGGAAAATAGTTTGAATAAGACGTATATGACCATAATGAGAATATCAGCAGGTAATGATCCTGTCATAAACCATCTTGTAGAGCTTCTCTGAAGCTGTAACAACATTAATCACACTGCTATTAAGAAGCTATTATGTGCTTAAGTACAGTAGTGTGACAGTCTTGAGACGCTCCTGGTTTCTTCATATTTTGCATCTTGAGGAATAGTATTAACATGCAGGTTTGCACGTCTTGAAATAAATCACTGTATCTACTGTCTTTTTTTCCTAACAACGGCTGGCTTTAGACTGACAGAACTTCCTATAGCGGATTCTATACCAGCCAGACTGTTTTATGCTTATTTTATTTCCCACCAAATTTCTTCCTGCTCGAGGGCAGACTAAACAAATACTCGAACATTGTTCAGAGAGAACACAATTACCGAGCGCCTTTCGGTTTGGGAACAAAGTTAGGAAGTTGCGAGACTTCTGCCTGCCTCACTTCATTCCTCTGAGCGTAATTGTGTCCGAGAGCAGATTTATAGACTGTGGCTGGAGACGAACGAGGCTTCAGAGCCAAGATGCGTCTCCCGGGAGTGAGTTTCTCCTCAACGCCATGTTTACCTGCTCAGCAGCAGCAGCACAAGTGAGACAACGATCCTCACAAGCACAACGCAAATCCCACAGCCTGGTCCTTCAGTCCTTAATGGCGACGGTGACAAGAAAAAATGGAGAGCAACACAGGAGTGGTTTCTAGAAGAGTAGAAGGAGATGGGAAAATAAAATTG